>RCUC01142199.1:0-132009 GCA_003697995.1 Taxidea taxus jeffersonii | reverse complement strand
CACACACACACACACACACACACACACACACACACGTTGTTGAGAGTTTTTTTTTAAAGCATAGATGGATGTTGAGTTTTGTCAAATGTTTTTTTCTGCATCTATTAAGATGATCATATAATTTTTATCTTTCCTTTTTTTAATATGGTGTGCCAGGTTAATTGATTTGTAATGTTGAGCCATCCTTGTATCACTGGAATAAATCCCACTAGATCATGGTGTATGATCTTTTTAGTGTATTGTTGAATTTAGTTTGCTAACATTTTATTGAGGATATTTAAAAATAGTTTATTTATTTATTTAAGAGAGAGAGAGAGTGAGTAAGAGAGAGCTCATGCTAGGGGGAAAGGCTGAGGGAGAGGGAGAAGCAGACTCCTTGCTGAAGCAGGGAGCCAGATGCAGGGCTCAAACCCAGGACCCTGGGAATATGACCTGAGCCAAAGGAGATGCTTAACCGACTGAGCCACCCAGGTGCACTGAGGATTTTTGTATCTATGTTTAACATCCCAATACAAGGATATTGACCTATAATCAACCTTTCTTCCCTTCTTTCTTCCTTTCCTTCCTTCTTTCTTTCTTCTTTCCTTCCTTTCTTTCTTCCTATTTATTTATTTGTGATGTCCTTATCTGGTTTTGGTATCAGCATAATTCTGGCTTCATAGGAAGTGTCTGGATGGCATTCCCTCCTCTTCAGTTTTTTGGAGAAGTTTGAAAAGGGTAAGTATTAAATCTTCTTGAATGTTTGGTAGAATTCACCAGTGAAGCCATCTGGTCCTGGACTTCTGTTTGTTAGGAGGTTTTTAATTACTACTCAATCTCTTTACTGGTCTTTGTCTATTCAGAATCTCTATTTCTTCATGAGTCAGTCTTGGAAGATTGTATATTTCTAGGTATTTATCCATGTCTTCTAGGTTGTCCCATTCATGGGCATTTAATTGTTCATAGTAGACTCTTATAATCCTTTGTATGTCTGTGGTATCATTTGTTGTTTCTCTTCTTTCATTTTTGATTTTATTTATTTGAGCTCTTTCTTTTTTCTTGGTGAGTCTAGCTAAAGGTTTGTCAATTTTATCTGTCTTTTCAAAAAACTAGCTCCCAGTTTCATTGATCTTTTCTATTTGTTTTTTTAGTATCTATTTCATTTATTTTGGCTCTTACTCTTATTATTTCTTTCCTTCTACCAATTTTGAATTTTGTTCATTCCTCTTTTTCTAGCTCCTTTAGTTGTAAGTTACATTGTTTATTTGAGATTTTTCTTGTTTCTTGACTTAGGCCTGTATTGCTATAAACTTCCCTCTTTTATTCACTTTTGCTGCATCCCATAGGTTTTAGTTTGGCATATTTCTGCTTTCATTTGTCTCTAGATATTTTTTGATTTCTCCTTTGATTTCATTGATGACCTTTTGGTTGTTCAGTAGTTGTTTAATTTTCACAATTTTGTTATTTTTCAAATTTTCTTAGTTTCATACCATTGTGGTTGGAAAAGATGCCTGATATGACTTTAGTCTTCTTGAGACTTGTTTTGTAGACTAATGTGATCTCTCCTGGAGAATGTCCCATCTGCTCTTTAGAAAAATTTGTATTCTTCTGTTTTTCGATGGAATGTTCTGTATATGTCTTTTAATAAAGTCTGTCTAGTCTTATGTGTCATTGAAGGCTGATATTCTCTAATATTATTTATTTATTTGAGTAAGAGACAGAGAGAGTGAGAGAGAACATGAACGGGGTGAGGGGCAGAGGAAGAAGCAGACTCCCTGCTGAGCAGAAAGCCTGATGTGGGGCTCAATCCTGGGACTCTGGGATCACAACCTGAGCAGAAGGCAGACACTTAGCCAACTGAGCCACCCAGGTGCCCCAGGGCTGATGTTTTCTTATTGATTTTCTGTCTGGATGATCTATCTGTTGATGTAAGTGGGGTGTTAAAATTTCCCACTCTTATTGTGTTGCTGTCAATTTCTCCCTTTAGGTCTGTTAATCTTTGCTTCATGTATTTTAGTACTTCTGTGTTGGGTACATAGGTATTTATAAATGTTATATGTTCTTGCTGGATTGATCCCTTCATCATTATGCGATGTCTTTATCTTTTATTACATTTTTTGTTTTAAAGCCTGTTTCATCTGAGGTAAGTATAGCTATATCAGCTCTTTTTAAATCTCAATTTGTTTGCAATATCTTTTTCCACCCCTTCACTTTCAGTCTGTGTGTGTCTTTCTGAAGTGAGTCCCTTGTAGGCAGCATATAGATGCATCTTGTTTTTTATCCATTCAGCCACTCTATATGTCTTTTGATTAGAGAATTTAATTTGTTTAATTTAAACTAATTATTGGTACGTCGTAGATGTGTATCTGTTGCCAATTTGACCATTGTTTTCTGGCTTTTTTGTAGTTCCTCTGCATTCCTTTTTCTTCTATTCCTCTCTTCCATTGTTGTTTGATAGTTTTCTTTGTTGTTATGTTTAGATTTCTTTCTCATTTTCTTTTTTGCATTTACTATAAGTTTTTCTTTTCTGGTTCCATGAGGTTCTTATATAACATCTTAGTTACATAATGGTATATTTTAAATTGATTACATTCAAATTTGAATACATTCCCAAAGTATATTTTTACCCCCATTTTATGTTGTTGATGTCACATTTACATCTTTTTATGTATCCCATCTCTAATTATTGTAATTTTAGTTAACTTCACAACTTTTGTCTTTTGACCTTCATACTGGCTTTATAAATGACTAATCTGCCATCTTTACTATACATTTACCTTTTCCAGTGGGTTTCTTTTCTTTTTGTATGTTTTCTTTTCATTAATTAGTGCTATTTCTTTTCAGCTTAAAGAAGTCTCTTTAACATGTCTTATAAGGCCAGTTTAGTGGTGATTAACTTTTTGCATATCTAGAAAGCTATCTTTATATTCTGAATGATGACCTTGCCATGTAGAGTATTTTTACTTGGAAGTTTTTTCCCCTTTCAGTAGTTTAACATATCATGCCACTTTCTTCTGGCCCATAAAATTTCTGCTGAAAAATCTGCTGATAGCCTTAGGAGATCTACCTTGTGTGTAACAAGTTGTTCTGTTGTGCTGCTTTTAAGATTCTCTCTTCATATTTAACTTTTGAGATTTTAATCACAATGTGTCTTGCTATGAATGTTTTGGCTGCAGAAAAATTCTGGACTTTCTGGATTTGGTAGTTTTTTTCCCCTCTCCAGATTAAGGAAGTTTTTAAACATTTTTTCTTCAGATAAATTTTCTGCCCCTTTCTCTCTCTTATCTCCTTTTGGGAGCCCTGTAATATGGATGTTATTCCACTTGATGTTGTTCTTTTAGTCCTTTAAGGTATCTTCACTTTGAAAAAATTTTTTTTTTCTTCCTGCTCTGTCTGGGTAAGTTTCAGTGCTTTGTCTTCCAGCTCATTGATCAGTTTGTTTTATCTGGTCTACTGTTGAACCTGTAGTATATTTTTCAGTCCAGTTTTTGTATTCTTTTAGCTCTGTGACTTCTGTTTGGTACTTTCTTATATTTTATATCTATTTGTTAAAGCTCTGTGTTCATTTGCTCTTCCCCTGAGCTTGGTGAGCATCTTTATGACAACTACTTTGAACTCTATCATGTAGGTTACTTATCTTAACTTCACTAAAGTCTTTTTCTGAGTTTTTTTCTCGATATTTCTTTTGGAACCCATTCCTCTGTCTCCTCATTTTGCCTCACTCTCTGTGCTTGTTTCTATATATTAGGTGAAACAGTTACCTCTCCCAATCTTGAAGGAGTGGTCTGGTGTAGAAGGTGATCTATGGGATCCTTCTGGGGTCTTCCTTTCCTTCCTCCCTCTTTCTTTCTTTCTTCCCTCCCTCTCTCCCCCCTCCCTCCCTCTTTCTTTCTTCCTTTCTTTCTTTCTTTCTTTCTTTCTTTCTTTCTTTCTCCCCTTCCTTCCTTCTCTTTCTCTCTCCCATCCTCTCTCTCTCTCTCTCTTTCTCCTAGTTTTCCCAAGGAGTGTATTTGCACAAACCTGAGCACTGGAAGGCTCTACATCTAAAGGAAGGTTTTGGTTAAGTGTGACTTGTGGTGGCATTGTAGGACATAGTGGGCCAGTGGGAACTTGATCTTGGAGTCATGCAACTGCTTAATTGCTGGTCAGTGGCACTTGCTGGCTGCAATCTCCTCCACCTGCATAATCTAGATTGTGCTGGGTGCCTGTGTCTCAGTAGTATTGGGTAACAACACTTACAGTGTTCAGGTCCCAGTATTCCTGATATGTATTGTTGATTCTGCTGTGGGATTCATAGTATAGCCAAATGCTGAAGTTCTTCATCTACAAGGGGGATTCCTCCATTACCTGTCCACAGTAGACAATTTCCCCTGAAGACTTCATCTTCTTTAGCTGAGACACAAAGTACTAGAAGCAGGACTTGGTGACATAATTAGGTGCAAAGATTTGCATGTGATAAAGGGACAGAATACAGCATTTGGGTGTGGGCAGACAGTATCACTCTGTACTCTTACAATGTGCCTGAGGCCTTCATGGCACACACTCTGCTCTTCCTGGCATCCAGGAATGGGAGCCCTTTACTGCCTTTACTGTGGGGCTTGAACACATGACCCTGAGATTAAGACCTGAGCTGAGATTAAGAGTTGGGTACTAAACCCACTCAGTCACTCAGGCACTCTGGGAGCCCTTTACATTCAATGAAATCTTTTATGGTATGCATACACGTAGCTTTGAAAGCAGTAGATCTAATCCTTAAGTACACAGTACTTGTAGACAATCTGAATGAGGAAAAGGTAAGAATTTCACTTTGTATAAATAATGCTGTACAGTGCATCTTATGATGTATGCTTTTATGTTAAAATGCTGGAAACTTGTTTAATTTGTACAGTCAAGTGCTCTTTGTTTTCCAGTTGTCTATATCCTTTGGTATAGCTTGTGAGTTGGGGAAGGGTGGTGACAATGCTAGTTTTACTTAGAAGACTTGCAAATGAATGCAGAGCTCTCTCTGGAATAGTTATTTTTTACCATGCTCTGACCCTAGGTTGATAATGTGAAATGACTATTTAGATGTTTTATTCCATACATAACCACACTGTGTGCACATAAACAGATAAGGGTACATGAGTGTTGCCATTTCTGGCTACTCCTAATTATGTTTTTAACATTCCATAAGGGCTGTATTTGTAAATGAGTGAGTCCTTCAGTGCTAGGCATTAAATGTTATTAATTAATATAATTGTCTACTGTTTAGGTAAAATAAATTGGTCATTTTTATTTCATTATCTTGTATTTTTTTCTTTTGTTTTCTTTCTTTCTTTCCTTTTTTTTTTTTTTTTTCTTTCAGTAATCTCTACACCCAATGTGGGGCTCAAACTCATGACCCTGAGATCAAGAGCTCATGTTCTACTAACTGAGCCAGCCAGGTGCCCCTCATTACCTTGTATTCTTAGCACAAGTTTCTAACTATGAAAGATACTCAGGTGTACTTATATAATAATAGCTTTAAGGCCCATTTTATCAACGTGCACATGTTTTAAAGGGAATATTTCCATAATATTTTTAGCTTTCACAACTTTGTAAAGTCTTTCACAGAATATTATGATGTATTTGTCACACATTAGTTTCCTTCTTGGTAGATGACACAGTCAAAGGCATGGACTACTGAAAGAATTACAAGGCTACAGTCTTTAGTTAACCCCTGAGGAAGGACTGGCTGCTCTTCAGATTCCCAGATGAATTGTCCCACAGCCTTTGGTGGAAAAAAGGCAGCATGTAGATTTTAGTTATTAATTTTCCAGCTCCATGTTTTTTTCTTGAGTTGACTAAATTAAGAGCATCTTCAGTAGAGGGTAACCCACAAGCTTTGTTAGGAAGGGGCACTGTGCATCTTGTGTAGCTGTATTTCCTAAGCATGGAACTGTGATAATTACTAATAGATATTGCTCAACTCAGTGACTGAGTGAAATAATGAATGGGAGGAATGCCTCTTCAGAGAGGTTTGCCAATGACAACTGGTGCTCTCTGCAAAGCCCAGGAATGGTGGACCTCCATCTGGCCAGTGAACTGACACAATCTATGAGCACACCATGGCCCAACTGGCTCTCCTACTCATTCTCCTCAGGCCAGCTTGAGACTAGGTCTGGTGCAGAGACCCTCAGTTTCTATCTGTTCTTTTGCATCAGAAAAGGTTAGGAAGTGTGAATTGTGTTCAGGTGAAATGAGTAAGTGGAAGGGGGTTATATGCCTTCCAGGTGGAGATGGGTTGGGTGTCCTAGTAAAGGTATTATGGGGATCAGCATTAGTATTGGATTTTATGTAGGACTACCCCACTTTCAGCATCATTCTCTTGTCCCTTCTGCCCTTTCCCTGAGAAAACTAGCATGCTGTCCCCAAAGAACTGCTATGGCTGAATTCTGCCCCTGGGCAATGCTGCCGCCTGGCCCTAATGCATGGTGCACTCAACAGCCCAAGCAGTGCATTGGTCTGCAGGCTGAGAGCATATTATGTGGTGATTGTTCCCTGTTCTGTGTTGTGTCTTCTCAAGGAGGGCCACAGGGACAAGTTTCTCTATGATCTCAGAACCAGGAATAATTGTGTCCTCCTGAACAAATGGCATGTTCTTTGTTTTAGGGACACTCTGATCCATGTAATGAATCGCATTTCCCTCTTCGCTCAGCCTGTCTGAAAACTCAGATTCAAATTTATAGACCATTCTTGGCAAGTATATAAGGCTTCCTTGGAATAATTTTGTCTTTTAATTTCACTGAATTTTCCCTTAGGCTCATTTTGTATACCAATTTTAAATTTAGTTAATTTTATTATATCAGATTTTTTGTTTGTTTGTTTAGAAACCAATTAAATCCTTTTGGGAAAAAAGAAATAAAAATAAAGACTAATATATTCATGCAACACCTTTACTTTAGTTTTTTGGTTTCCCAGGTCTTAACTTTATGCCTTTTCCCTCTAATCTCAGTATCCATCCACTGCTTCTTTTTTTAAAGAGTTTTATTTATTTATTTGACATAGAGAGAGATCACAAGTAGGCAGAGAGGCAGGCAGAGAGAGGAGGAAGCAGGCTCCCCACTGAGCAGAGAGCCCGATGCGATGCGGGGCTCCATCCCAGGACCCTGAGATCATGACCTGAGCCGAAGGCAGAGGCTTAACCCACTGAGCCACCCAGGCGCCCCCATCCACTACTTCTTAGGGGCATAATCCTTTCTGGATTTTTTTTTCTTGTTGTTGTTGTTGTTTTTGTTTTGTTTTGTTTTATTTTAAATAGGAATTTGACTATTAAAAGTAAGTTGTTGGGGCTCCTGGGTGGCTCAGTCGGTTAAGAGTCCGCTTTCAGCTGGGTCATGATCCCATGGTCCTGGGATTGAACCCCACATCAGGTTCCCTGCTAAGCAGGGAACCTGCTTCTCCCTCTTTCCCTCTGCCTGCTACTCCCCCTACTTGTGCTCTCTCTCTCTGTCAAATAAATAAAAATCTTTAAAAAAAAAAGTAAGGTGTTAGTAGCAATACCTACAGCTCTCTGACTATGTGAATTTAGATTACTTAAATCTTTTTTAATTATATAAGAAGAGTAATACTATTTATTTTTTGTGAATGTTGTAAGGATTATACACAATACTGCATGTAACATACATAGTACCTTATTTGACACATAGTAGGCCTTTTGTTTAAAAGTTTTCTAAGTGGAGGGGTGCCTGGGTGGCTCAGTGGGTTAAGCCTCTGCCTTTGGCTCAGGTCATGATCTCGGGGTCCTGGGATTACATCAGGTCCTCAGTGGGGGACCTGCTTCCCCTTCTCTCTCTGTCTGCCTCTCTGCCTACTTGTGATCTCTCTCTCTGTCAAATAAATAAAAATAAGATATTCTAAAAATAATAATAAAATAAAAGTTTTCTAAGTGGAAAATGCTTTGGATTTGCAGTGAAATCTCTTTTATTCCCCCACTCATTAGTTTATGACCTTGGGCAAATCATTTTACTTCTTTGGACATTTTTCTCACATATAATTTTATGGCATGGTTGAGAGAGCCCTTAGGATTCTAGCTTTGCTATTCTTGGATTCTTAGGGTTGTCCTGAGTAACATGTGAGAGTATGTCCTTACTCTGTTCACATTAGGAATGACATGAAAACATTCACCTGGGCATAGAGAGGTCTTGGGTGGAAGGGGATCCAGATCTGAAGCAGGAAATGAATAGGCTTATTGTGCTGGTCATTAATGTTCTTCACTGGTGTTGGTTATGGTATTTGCAGAGGTAGTAGCATCTTCTGGAATACGCTGAATTGTTAGTGATTATAGTCCTGAATTCAAGTGGATTTCAAAAGATGTGTTACTGTGGGTGCTACTCTCTGTAGTGAATGGTTTATAACTGGCTGCTTGGCGAATACTTGGAGATGTAGCAGAGGAACCAAAGGAGCTGCTGCTTCTGGTCAATGACCATGATTGCTAATGACCACATTTGGTTCAGTCGTGGAGTCAATCATAACAAGTGTCTGTGTCCAAGATAAAGTTACTATTAAGGAAATATTGGGCAATAGGAGACCCCCCAAACAAGAGGAAACTCATTTATCAAGAAGATAAAGAAAGGAAGGGTTTGTAATAGATGTAGAAGAATAATCTACAGTGAAATGAAGCTACACACAGCCGTTCATGAAGATCCAGGGTATTTTTATGGTTAAAGGCACAACATTTTTCATTGTGTGATTTTAGCCAAGTTATTTGTCTCTCAAAGCCTCAGTTTCCTCATATGTTAAAGAGATAGTGATACTTACCTCATATGGTTGTTCTAAGGAGATAATTTAAGTGCTGAGATATGTTAGTTATAGGTAACTAGTATTATGAAAACTATTAGTATTAATATAAACTGCAAATTCACACTCGACTTCAAGGTTTTGCTATCCCTAATCTAATAACGTGTGCAGACTATAAGAATAAATGTAAAAACAAAGCATTTAGAGGGGTGCCTGGGTGGCTTGCTCAGTTGAATGCCCCACTTTTGGTTTTGGCTCAGGGTGTGATCCCATGGGTTGTGGGATCAAGCCCTGTGTGGGACTCCGTGCTCTGTGGGGGATCAGCTTGAGGATTCTCTCCCTCTGCCCCTCTCTCCACTCTCTCTTTCTCTTTCTGTCCTTTTAAACACTTTAAAAAAATTAGATGATTGAATGATTGGAGTAGAGTGCATATGGAGAGAAAAAAGTTCTAATAAATTTTTGAATCAATGCATTGTGTCCATTAGTTTTCATCCTATCATTTTATCCCAGGGATCTTTCAAAAGGTAACCATCTACTTGTGCTTTTGATTAATTTCATTCTTTGTACATGAAGTGGGATTATAAATTAAAGACACTAGTTTCTATAAATTTCCCTCATTATTCCGTAGTTCCATCTTGCCTACTTCTTGTGAGGTTTCTGTCTCTTGCTTTTCTGTGGGATAAATTTAAATTTGCTTACCTTGTTCAGAGAGAAAACATTATGACTCTTAACCCTGAAAAAAAAAATCTCTACTTTGTAACCTAACTTTTAAAAAATGCTAAAAAAAAAAAAATGTAGTCAGAGTAAAGTGTTAAAACAAAACAAAACAACAAAAACCCTGAACAAAGTGAGTGTTAAGATATGGTGGAATTATTGTTACAAAAACAGAGAAACCACTGAAAACTACTCTGGTTTTGTTTTAAGTATTTTTGTCTCAATGAGCTTCAACTTTTGCTTGGTCCACTGAAATCCACTGAATTCAGGGAAATGTTGAGATTTGAAAGGGTAACAATGGGTGGTAGTTACAGCCTCAGAACACAGCACCTGGGAGTGGTGGTTTTCTTGTGTTTCACTGTTTGAATCTTTCAAAAGAGAAGTGAAATTCTATAATCCAAAGTTCATTGATTTATTTTGTTTTGACCTGCATTCTCATGTGCAATTTCTTAAAAATTAGTTTGTTTAGATTTGAAAACTATATAGACAATTTTGTAGGCAGTATTTTCATAGAAAAGAAATTAGGACTGAAATCCAAGAAATTGGCTGCCTAACACTTAAGAATCAGGATAACTTTAATTCAGTTTTCAAAAGATGTTCCATAATTATTAATTTATTATTGAATTAGATGTGCTAGCTTTTTCAAGCAGTTTTACTATGTTATTTTTAAAATTTAAAATTATTTTTAATTGTGGTAAAAAAATAACATGAAATTTGTCATCTTGACCATTTTGAGTTAATTGCAGTTGTGCTGTAGATTCACATTGTTGTGCAAGAGAGCTCCAGAACTTTCTAATCTTGCAAAACTGAAACTCTATACTCATTAAACTAGAACTCCCCGTTTTCTTATCCCTGCTCCATTCAGTTTTGTTTTTTTTAAAGATTTTACTTATTTATTTGATAAAGCACAAGCAGATGGAAGGGCAAGTAGAGGGAGAGGGGAGGGAGAGGGGAAAGCAGGCTCACCACTGAGCAAGGAGCCCGATGCAGGGCTGGATCCCAGGACCCTAGGATCATGACCTGAACGGAAGGCAGATGCTTAATGGACTGAGTCACCCAGGCACCCCCCAGTTTTTAAGTGAGGCATTTATATGTTTTGTGATTATCATTTGATAAGGCCAGAGGTCATTTAGGTGGATTGCAAACTGTAGGGTATGGTGCTTTTACTTGAACATGTGGACAAATGGCAGGATATGAATGTTCATAGCACTTTTATTAGTTGAACTACAGGCCAGTACTTAATGGCACATATGAAGTACTTGAAAACTAGGCATCACTCATGCTTTTGAGTAGTGAAGTTTACAATCCAAGTCCAAACCAAAACTGGAAGCAGGCAGAAAATCCTGATAATAAAGGAGAGTAACTTTTGAAATATAAAAATAATTGAGAAGTTACGGTATTATTTTCTGTTGTGATCTTTAGAAAGGCAAATATTCATTTCAGTATTGTTTTGTTGAGGTACCACGAGCACACCAAGGAACATGTTCACAGGTCCTGAGTTATCCCCTTCCTGGACTTTTCAAAGCTGTGCCAAAGGAGGCTGGAGTGGCCACAGTGCAAGACAAAATCTAGAAGGCGGAAATGCTGAGATGTAGGTAGTGATATCTCAGAGCCCTCATTTGCTTAACTGAAAGCATTTTTTAAATGTTCATGGTAAGGAATATGATGGGAGAGCTTTCAGTGCCAGAGAGAGTGAGGGCCCAACCGCCTGGTGCAGTTCTCCTCCACTTACTTAAAACGTCAAGGTCATGAAATACCATCTTACTGGCTACCTCCTGGCATCATCTTCATAGCCTCCATGTTCTACTATGATGGGCAAAACAGGGCAAGATGATGATGATGGTGGTGGTGGTGGTGGCGGTGCTGGTGGTGATCCTGAGAACAGTGATAACCCAAACTCATGGATGTTCTATTCTTACTTCAGGTGTTTTGCCTGATATGTCTCAGATTTTGGAAACTCAAGGTTCGATGATACTTCTTAAGCCTCTAAGGATTAAATGTGTATAGATCTTATAACCCAGAGCTGTTTAACACTTGATTCTAGTGTGTTTCAGGTACATTTTACATTAAACAGGTTTTTATGTGTCAATCCGGGAACGTAATTATCATTTATAAACTTGTTTCCTCACTAAAAATGTATGTTGAGTCCAAAACAAATAAATTAAAAATTTTAAGGAAATGACACTTTTTATGTAGGAAATTGTTTCAATTTGTTCTTGTAATTCTATATCAGCATTTAATAACATATTTTAATTTGGTTTTGGAATGAAAGTTATAGCTTAATTTTAATAACGAGAAGAACAGTAAGGTAGCTAAAAAATGAACAATATTACATATATTAAGTTCTTGATACATATTGGTTGAATTAATTAAGTACAAAGTCATTTATATTTAGTTATTTGACTTTGAAATATAGGATAAGAGTTTTTAAACTTCAATTGAATTTTATAATGATACTTTTCTTTTATATTAACATGAATTTTCACATCACTGAATTCACATGTTTTGGCCTCCTTTGGCTTTATTTTTATTTGGCCACTACTTATTCTGAGTAGTGGGGAGAGTTAACCTAAAGTTATAAATATGGTTCAGGCAATCTACAAATCCAAGGACCGATAATCACGTATAGTAGGTGTTAATACTACTTATGTAGTGATAAGCTACAGGAAAATGTGAGGGGGAGGAGTAAGTGGCTATAGGGAGTCATTTAACCAATTCTGGGTTGCTAACATGCTATTGAGAAGGTCTTTTTTTTTTTTTTTAAATTTTAAGATTCTTCCTGTGGTGGAATATATAGAGATAACCTCAGTATTAATGATAGCATACTGGCATATGAAGGAAAACTATATGTTACATCTCTTATCTCATTTCTTGCTTGAAGTGATCAGCTGATTAGGCCTCCTGGCCTGGGTTTTTTTTCCTTTCTCAAAGTCCCATTTGATTCTCTCTCTCAGTTGGTGGGGACAGCTTTCTTGGTTAGAGGAAGACCGTCTTCAAGGCAAGAGAATATGGGTGGCTGCCCTCTTCTACTAGGAGCTACACTAGAGTTAACATAGCGAGCTCACTCTTTCACCCAAATGGTCATCTATACCTTGGGGACATTAAACAATGTGGAAAGGGCCCAGGGAACACCAGAAATGGCACCCGGTTAGAACCCTAGAGACCTTGTGGATATGTGTAAGGACATGCTAATAATTTCATCAGTATTTATCATTAATTGGATGTTTTCCATGTGCCAGGTGCTATACACATCACCTTGTTCAAACTTCTCAAAATCTTATAAGGTAGAAGATACCTTATAAGATTAATTTTCTGTTGATAGCTTTAGGTACCATTTGTGACGACATGGATGGAACTAGAGCGTATTATGCTTAGCGAAATAAGTCAACTGGAGAAAGACAACTATCACATGATCTCCCTGATATGAGGAAGTGGAGATGCAACGGGGGTGGGGGTTAAGGTGGTAGGAAAAGAAAAAATGAAACAAGATGGGATCGGGAGGGAGACAAACCAAAAGAGACTCTTAATGTCATAAAACAAACTGAGGGGGGTGGGGAGGGGAGAAGGGTTGGGAGAGGGTGGTGGGGTTACATTATATGTTTAAATAAAAAAGCTTAAATTTTAAAAAAAGATTAGTTTTCTGATTAATCCCATTTCAAGATTAGAAAAAAAACACACACAGAGATTTAGAAAAAAACTGTGTTAAAACATGTCCCTCAAGCTGATGCAGACAGTAAAACACTCAATGAGAGTGAATTTGAGAATTCACTCAAAGATTGTCAGACCCCAACAAATATATGTCAATTATTCTGCTAGTGTTTACTACCATGGTGGTGGGGATTCGTTACAGACATTGTTACTGTTCTTTGTGTGACTGTTTAATCTAGTTATTGCCAATTAGTTAAATTTAAAGTTCTTTACATTTCTCATTTGTTCTCCTTCCTTCTTCTTTTTTTCACCTCTGGTCATTTTCTTCCCCCTTCTGATATCATTCCCAAGTTAGTAGCAAAGGCCATGATTCCTGCCCATTTCCTCTTACCACAAGACCTGGATTAATTAGGACAAAGGAGCCAAAAGTACAGTGACCAGTCTGTTTCTCTTTCTGTGTGCTTTAGCCCAGCTCTCAGGATGAATTTAAATTACGCATACTCAAGGATATCCATGAGTAATAACTATAAGCTTTGTCATAGATAACTGTATCGGTTGTGTTTAAATGTACAACTCTTTTTCTATTATTATGTGATATTTCATGTTGACTTGTCAAACTGAAAAATACCCATATTGATTTTGCAGAAAGCTTCACATGTGAGATAAATGCACTCAAAGACTCCTCACAAGTAGCTCTTTGGAGCTTCAGATGTGAAATGGATCATTCCTCAATCTGTAATAGACCCTTCTGTGAAGCTCTTCAATCAAACCTGAGAATTCAAGGTGAAATTGAGGGGAGGATGGGAAACCCCTATAGGGGGATTTGAGTGGACTAGCTGAAAAAGTAACCAGGGGTATTTGCTGCCTCTTTTTCCAGTTTTTTTTTTTTTTTTCTTGAGCATAGGAAGCCTGTCAGTCACTGTGTGACCTTACGCGCTGTATGCGTATAATACCTGGGTACTAGGAGACAGCCATAGACGTGCTCACAGAGCTGCTGTCATATGCGACTTTGATTTCTTTCTGCTTGTCATTTTTTTTCTGACAATTTTCAGGTTATTTTTAAAGTGGCTGTTTTGTACAGATTTATTTTATAGGGTTTCTCTTTCCACCAAATCATTTCTATTGTTATATTTGATAGAGTGAAATTGTTATCTTTTGTGAAAAGCATACATAATCTTTTAAAAAAATTAGTGACATATAATAACTACTTTAGTTAGAAAGAATTGTCATATTTTGTTAAGTAATGATCCTGGTAAGTGCATCTTATTTAAGAATCATGTTTGTAGATCATGTAATGACTTTTAATTAGTTTGTTCCCAGTAAAGCAGTAAAAGTTACCCCTTGAAAGGAAAAGCAGCATCTTCTGAAATTGTTTTGGTGTCACATTTTTTAATTTATTTGGGTGCACATTTTTAGTTGGACATTTCTAGGTTAATTAAAAAAAAACTCAAGAATTTTCAATGGGCTATTTAGTTTGGGGGAGCAGTGAATCCTTGACACCAAACTAAGTAATAAAAACTATGTTTTGGAATTTATGCTCAAATACCGAATATGTTTGATAATAGTTTTTGATGCTCAAGCTGCTACGAAATGATTGCTATCCCCTCGCTGTGTCGTAATTTTTCCTAAGCCATGGAAACAGTGTTGTTTGTAAAGCTCGCATATTAGTATACTCTTAAGAGCATATTAATTGCCCAGGAGGTTTATGTATTTGTTCTGCACATGTGATTAAAGATCACGGCAGCTTATACGGCATAATTTTAGAGATGGAGAAAATGACTATTGTAATTCTTGCTACTCTCAGTTTCCTCTACAGCAATGCCCTTACACCTTTCTTTTTCAGGCATTTTGTAGCATCCTAAACAGAAGGATATTGAAGGGAGCTGATTCTGCTTTGATCCTTGTGCTTGTTGTCAAAGCGCTTGGGATTGAAGAGACTGTTGGCTACAATTGACTGTGACAATTAGGAGATGATCAGAGCCCTAGAGTGGAGCACTTAAAGGGTAATTTACATGTCAGTTTGTCGAATAAAAAAAAAAGATATTCAGCTAAGATTCCCCCCCTCCCCCCTTCTCAGAGCCTTGTAAACTGCAATTTGTGCTCTGGTAAGAAAAACCTGGCAGAGGAGTTAGGATAGCCATTACCATTTGAAAAGAAGCAATCATAAGGCCGCTGCTGAGCCCTTTGTCCACTAAAAATGCTGATTTGCAGGCAGTGAGTGAAAAAGTGGAACCATCACTAAATAAAACCTTAAGCTAGGTAACAACCCTCCTGGCCCCCACCCTTGCTGGCTTTTTAAATGTTGGTTAAAGGTGTTTTTAAAAAATGTATCTTAAATCCGATACTTACTATCATTATAACATTGTTATTGGCCATGAATGTCCTTTCCTAAAAGAAATAATATAAAGGATGCATTGAGGAAGTGGTAGGTGGAACAGAGGCCAACAGTGAATTCAGAGGCTGATGCTGGCTATCAGTTGTATCTTACTCTGGTCCTTTGTACAGCATCACAATTTTCCATCAGTCAGTCCTTTACACTCTATTTTCCCCCTACCTATTTTCCCTATCACTATGCTCCCAGGTTTCCCATTTGTATTTATTCTCCGATTTTAAAGTGGGAACTGTATTTCTAAACTTCACATATTTAACCTATTTGGGTGCACTTGGCTAAAAATATAAGGCACTTTCAGTCATGATTTGCTATTCATATGTGGTCATCTGTATAGTTTTCTGTTAGGTATCCATATACAGAGGTTAAAAAAAAAAAAGCCAGAAAGCGAAAAGAAGACAATTGCCAGTAAATATATGGAGATAGCAGTCACACATCATCTATTTGCCAAATAGAATAAGAAAAATCAGTTATTTCAAGAATTTTTGAGTCCCCCCCCCCCGGAAATCATTGATAATGATAACAATAATAATAAACATGTAGTTGCAAGCTTTTCATATGGAAAATTACCTAAAAAATAAGTTAGTGTATCAACACAACCAACCTGTTCAGAGATACTTAAATTTGATGTGTGTATCTAATTCAGAGATACATGTTATCTTTCAGTGGCAGATACATTTTATATTGCAGTTTTTGGATACTTGGCTATGGTGACAGGCATTTCGAGGAAGGCAGCAGGTTAGAAATGTCTTTATCAACACCAGCTTTACTGATGAGAGCTAAGAGTTTGCATGGTCTCCAAAAGCCAGATTTTGCAGTAGCACATTGTTATTCCTCAAGTCTTTCACCTCAATACTGCATTTTGGGTTTTCAGGCACCCTTCCATTAAAGACATTCACATTTCCAGGTAAGAGGGCTGTATTTCTCTTCATTTACATCTAATACATTAACAACAACAACCCCCCACCCCCACCCCCAAGGGATGCCTTATGAGAGGACTTGCTTTTTACTTGTGGAGGTTTCTGAAAATCACAAGAGTCGGTGGGGAGCTGGTTGAGAGAAGTCAGTAATTCACAGATACTGACACCTTCTCTGACTGCTTTATAGGAAGTCTCTGAACTTCTTTACAAAGTTTTTTAACTCTAGTTTTCCTTGCATGCTTGCCCCTCTTGCAAAGAAGAGCCAGGGAAAAAATAACAATGACTAGGTTAGTAAGTGCTATAATGAGACAGGGAGTCAGAGAAGGTCTGCGCTTCCTTAGCGGATGTCTGCAGAATGCAAGCAATGGTAAATCTGTATCAAAAATCAGGCACCGCAGGGTGTTCGTCTCCCAGGTAATGGGTAAATGATGAGCAGATGAGCCATCCTTGTATCGATTTAAACATTTTGTTCCAGCCAGTCACAATTAACTTTGATTTGTTTTTACTTTCCTCTTATAGGTTTGCATTTAAAACACTCTTGGAGCACTAATTGTATAAAATTCTGGTAACTGCACATTCTCTTTTTAGAGAGGTAATGAGCGAATGAAGGAAAAGGCAGGGATTATTTGCCATTCTAAGAGCAGGGATTGTCAGAACATTTCTACTTGACTGAAGTTGTTTTGGAAGGTGAGCTGGAACAAGAATCTTGCAAATAAAATAAAGTGACTCTGCATGTGGTTTTGGGATGTTTCTCTTCATCAAAGAATTCTGCAGAACCGCTCTGGGACTTAAGTTGATTTAGATTTTATTTATGAAAAAATATTTAGGTGAATCCTATGAAAACATCTTAAAGTACGCATATTTGACTCTTAACAAGTAATGGCAGTTTTTTGAAGGCTCATTTGGAATTATTTGAAAAGAGTTTTCCTATTACTATCACATTGTTTTTTCACTCTACAAATTGCCATGTTGTGACAAAATAAATTATTGAAATGCTTTGAAAAGTTTTTAGAAATGTGCCCAAGGAAACAATATGTAAATTGTTAAAGTTAATTCACATGTCAGTTTATTGAAATGTTGCCGCTACTGAAAACTCCAAGAACCTTTAGCACAACATTGCAGATTATTTGCAGTTTTATTTTAACGAGTAGCTCGTTCTTTGTATGTGCTTGGAGGTGGCAATAGAGTTGCCAGATATAACAAAAGTAAAGAATTCCTAGTTAAATTTGAATTTCTGATCAATAGTGAATATTTGTTCATATAAACATGTCCCGTGCCATGTTCACATTTTACCAGGGAACCCTAGGTGGCACTCTGATTGGGTAGAAATTGCAACCATGCATTGAATGGACAATCTAATTATTTATAAATTATAAATTGTCACTTATAAATCATCTTACCTTTCACTGTCAGATTAGATAGGGCAACGAGCTTATCCCCTTCAAATAGAAGCCAAAAGGCTTTTTAACTCCTTAATGCTGAGTTTAATTTCCCCCATCACGTTCCCTGCATAAGCTGTGATTGTCATTTCAAGTATATAGTAATTTCTGCCTGACTAATATAATGGAGACTTCAGAGGTGGTGGCAGAGGAGTCTGGCTTACCCATATTGATCAGGCTCTGACTGGAGTGTTTCCTGGTTATGGGGATAGAGAACTGAATGAGGCATTGAGAATATATTATCTTTGTGAAGCCACATCTTTCTTTTGTGGCAATATTATGACTACATAGGTAACCAAGTTGGAAACCCTTGCAATTCAGGACCCAGTTGGAGCTTCTGGGAAAGTAAAGATTCTGTGTCCTTCACTTTTATTTTATTGCATTGAACTTTGTTCACCATAATCCACTTGCTATGAAAGAAGCTAAGCTAGAACTTAGAGAAAACTGTGTATCTGATGTATCTCTGAAACCAGCGTTCAAATCTCTCAATAGTCAGTTTGAGCTGCTATCACAAAGTATCATAGACTGTGTGGATAAACAACAGAAATTTATTTTTGACAGTTCTGGAAGCTGGTCGTCTGAGTTCAGAGTCCTGACATGGCCAGGGTGTAGCAAGAGCCCTCTTCCATGTTTGCAAATGGCCATCTTCTTTTGTCCTCATAAGGTGGAGAGCAGGGGACTCTGATCTCTTCAGTCCCTGACAAGGGCACTAATCCTGTTAGGGAGCACTCTACCCTCATGACCTAGTTGTCATCTCCCAAACACCACACCTCCTAATACCATCACATTAAACATTAGGGTTTCAACATATGAATTTGGCAGGGGAACACAAACATTCAGTCTGTATCAATTTTTCCCTGTCTTGGTGCTTTTTATGGTCTGTCAGAAAGACTATTTGTGCAGAAAAGTTTTAGAGTCCTGTTTCCCATCCTCTAGGCCCCCTTCCAATTTCAGCAGTAGCTTCAGGAATGGTTCTTCACAAGCCCAGTCCTCCAGAACATTGTTTGAGTCTTCTGTCTCAGAGCCTTTTCCAGAACTGGAGAAGCCTGCTTAATGCTTCCTCAAGGTTGGCATGGAAACGTCGGAGATAGTTAACACCATCAAGGGCAGCCCTCAACGGATGGGAGACAGGAGCTTGTGGACAAACATTTCAACCACTTACTGTTTGGACAGGTAGATCTGAAAAGCACTCAGCACGGTTAGGTAGGTATCTATCTTATGCAGGGATCTTATGTAGATTATTTGGATTTTCCACCAAGTCTACTTCATTCTGTACATTTTCTTCAGCCTGTTTCTAGGGGTAACCAGCATGCATCCAATTCCTCATCTCAGGCTCTGTTTTAGGGTAACTCCAATTAAGACACCCCGATGCTATCTTCTTCCCAGCACCATGGCTCTCTCCTTGCTCTGAGTCTAGATGCTTTGCTTCCTTTGGTTCCAACAAAGTTTACTTTTCTTATTATCAGAGGAAGATCATTCTGCTGATGTACCTGCTATTAAAACTGAGTCATATTGCTTAAAAAGCACATCATGCACATTCCCATCACCTAACCTTCATTACAATGAAAGCTACTTTTTATTTGGACACAAACTCCACCTGAGGGTACATGCTAAAGGATACAAGAATAATGTTTTGTTTAGTCCTCAGCGTATCACCAAGAAAGAATCAATATTTCTATTTCACAGATGAAGAAACTGAGGCTCAGAAGGATTAAGGGATTTCCTTCAAGACCATGAAGCTAGTGAGTGGTAGGATAAGCATTGACTTCTGACCTGACTCCAAAGCCCATTTTTTAAAGCTACTATTCTATAGAAACTACCATATAAAGCTCTTAGAAATTAAAATTTTTTGTCAAATTCTAGTATGAAGAGCTAAAGAGATGATTGGGTAGGGAGTAGGGACAAGAATTGGTTTATATCAAAGAAGGCAATTTTTTTTTTTAAAGCTCTTGCTTTTGGAGCAACTGGGTAGCACAGTCAGTTAAGCCTCTGACTCTTGTTTTTGGCTTAGGTCATGATCTCAGGGTTGTGAGATCAAGTGCCACCTTGGGCTATGCATTCAGCCTGAAGAAAAAATAGGAAAATTTTGGTTACTAGATTTGGTCACAAAGTTTGTGCTGTTGGTGACATTCCTGCAGTCTGCTTTATGGTTGTTTAAGTAGTCAATCTCTCTCTCTTTTGGCTTTATATGAAGGCAAGAAGGAGAGACCAAGTTCATAAGTTTTATTTTTTTTTAATTAAGAAAAAGACTATATCTATTTATTTGAGAGAGAGAGAAAGAGGAGAGGGACAAGTATACTCTACACTGAGTGGGGACCCTGACATGGGGCTCTATCCCATAACCCTGAGATCATGACCTGAGCTAAAATCAAGAGTCAGAAGCCACCCAGCTGTCTGTCAAGATAATAAGTTTTGTTCATGAAATACAATAGTGATAAATTTTCATACACACACACACACAGGGCAAAAAATGCTTCCTGTATCAACTTACAGTTGAGCAAAAATTTGAAGTTTTGGTTTTATTATGAGACCTGGAGCTCTATGAATCTATGTCTGTTCTGGCTCATGGTGTTTTACACATGGTAGGACTTGATAAATATACACTGAATGAATTAATTGGAGTACTGTGGAATATAATTTAAATTGACTTCAGTAAGTTCAAACTTTTAGTGATCTGCTTTACTAAACAATTGACTTTAGCATCTTTTAAGATATGTTATTTGAAAAAGGTTAAAATTTTAACAGTCATATAATTTAAGACAGTGTCTGGAACAATGTAATAACATGGTTCTTAATGAAATATGGTGACTTCAGTTAATTTAAATCTACTGGAGGCAAAGAGAAGTGGAAAGATTTCATCTGTAGGCACATAATTAGAGTGGTGTGGGCATGCTAGAGTTCAAAGGTCAAATAGGGTAAACATGTGCCTTTGTGGAGACAGGGAGAGTCTACTCAGAACAGCCATGACTGTTCTCCATTTTGAAAAGGGTGAAAGAGTTACTAGTCCTCCTTTACAACTTAGCTTGGGAAGAATGGTTCCTTGGCAGCTTTCCTCTGCCTGACTCTCCCAATCTTCTCAAAGTTAATATATTTCATAAATATTAGAATTTTGACCTTCTTACAAACTGACTGCATTTTGGGATCAGTTCTATAAACCTATCATCTTTATCCTATTGTATCCCTTGATGTAGAGGTAGGGGTTTATCCATGCAAATCTTCCTGACTTTCTATTGGTAGAATTTCAAATTCTCTTCAAATTGCCATGCAGTGAGGAATCCAACTGTATGGCAGTTTCTAAAATCTTCATGAGGTTGTTAGCTTAGAAAAAGAGAAGGGATATTTGTATGCAATTTCTGTTTGTGCTTATTGGTTATACTGTTAGTTTCTTGTGGCAACTATAGTAACTGGTAGGCCCTCAAGAGTGAAAGTGGAGATTACCACTATCTCAGAGCCATCTCCACTGGCAGCATTAGCTATACCAATGAAAAATAACATACTTGATCTTCCCATAGTTACTAATGGAAGCTATCTAACAAGCAAAGTAGGTTTTGTCTATTAGATTGCAGACTATAAAAGAGAAGTCTAGTGTTCTGCCATTCAACATTTGGGGAATACTTTCAGATTCCATAGAAAAGAAAGGAACCTCAACATGTGTATAAATGTTTAAAATTCTACTCAATTATATATTGAGCGTATAATTCTACTCAATTTTATATACTCAAGTATATATTTTATATAAATTATGTAATATAGTATATATAATATTTTATATAAAATATAATTATATGTAATAATTATATAATACACATAAATTTTTTTAAGTAAGCCCTAGGCCCAAGGTGGGGATTGAACTCATGATTCCAAGATCAAGAATTACATGCTCTACTGACTGAGCTAACCAGGTGATCCCAAATGATAGTTTTGAAGCTTTTGTACAGCAGAACCAAACTTCTCCTTGCCTACAGGTTAAATTATTTTGACTGGCTGAATTATAGTAGATTATTTAAAATGTAAGTAGCAGAAAATAATATGTTTAGTTATGTACCAATTACTATATCTAAATGCTAATTAAGTTTAAGATATATGAAGGGTGCCTAGGTGGCTCAGTTGGTCAATTGTCTGCCTTTGGCTCAGGTCATGATCCCAGGGTCCTGGGATCAATCCCCGTGTTGGGCTCCCTGCTCAGTGGGGAGTCTGTTTCTCCCTCTTCCTCTGCCCCCTTCCTGCTTGTGTGCTCTCTCTCTTTCTCTCTCAAATAAGTAATAAAATCTTTTAAAAAAAAGATTAGCATATATGAATCAGTGCAGCTAAATGTGAATAAACAAAAATTGCACAATTGACCTAGGTAGAAAAATTAGACTCATATACACCTTTATGTAAGTAATGTTCACAGTGGGAAACACACTCCATCCAGAATATTTCTTAGACCAAACTTAGGAAAGTTCAGAGCATTTTGTCTCAAAATGCTAAAGCCTAAAGCCATATCTCACATTCAGTATCTCTATATTTAAATTGTTCTTAGGTTAATAGCACCCAGCCGATGTAAAGGTGTTAGATAAATATCATAGATGATAAAGCTGTATATATGAACTAAGAACTATTCAGTATCATCATTGGGTAGATGTTTGTAAATTTTACTGATGGAAGCTTTCACTTCTTTGTACTTATGCCAAGCATTATTTGCTTCAGAACTTTTTGATCCTTGGAATATAAACGTCTGATGAACCCATACTCTTTCACAGCAAAAAGAAACATATTTTCTTCTTACACATCTACTATCTATAATTGTTGGCAGAGTTGGGACCACTACCAGAAGTTAAGGATAGAAGTAACGAGCCATGGAAATCCACCAGGTACTATGCAGATACTGGTGAGTATTTTGGGAAGTAGCCTAATTGGCTTGTGGGATCGCCATGCTTTCTCACCTTTAAACTTAGGACTCAGGAAAATTGCTTCAACTTTGTTAAGTAAAGATGACTTTACTTGGGAATATTGACTGTTCTATTTAGAAGATGCCAAGAAGATAATAGTGGACTGTCATGAACTTGAAGCTCTCAAAAGCTCGGACCTTTCACTACCTTGCAAGTCAGTGCTGACTTTGATGTAGGAAAGCTCTCTAGTTCTTCTTTAAATGAGTGATATGTGGCATGGTTAGGATTACAAAGTGATTGTTTTGTCCCTGGTTCTCTCCGGTCTCCAGGCCAGATCAACATCCTTGGTCCCTATATTTAAGGTATTCTTTGGTTAACAGCATCCTTACATAACTTCTGCTTGTCACCAGGGACCTGATTATATTATCACATAATTAACTTATTGACTAATAGCTTAGTTAGCTTAAAGAGGTGCTGACTTTATAGCTAGGCAACAACTTAGGAACTGGAAGAATCCAGTTTATTAATTTTTATATCATTATACAATGATTTCCTAGGTGTGATATTCTCTGAACTCTGTATTTATAATATGATACTTAATATAGTACTTAGCGAATAGGTGACCAATAACATTAGTACACTGTCACTAAATACTACAAGATTTGCAAAAAAATGGTCTGGTAGGATAAAGCAGACCTCAGGAAATACAATTTCCCAGCAATCTAGTTAGGTGAAGTTGCATAGCTCTATTACTTCTCAGATCTCCTTTCCCTAATATTTTAAATAAATAGAAACAAATTTATTTTTTCCCCAGTTCTATGTCCTATGCATTTGCTGAATGATTATTAAGAACATCATGACATCATATATACAGGATATATTTTCATATTTCTTGACTGTTTCAAAGTTTGATAAGTTTAATTTAGGCTGAGTACTAACATTTTCTGTGGAACTCTAAGAGTACCTTAAGCTTATGACTATAGCTTTTGTTTTTATGAAGGATAGAAAAAAATAAGGATTTATAAATGTTTTGGCTTTGTGTGAAAAATCCAGCAATAAAAATGAGTACTTGCTTCATTTTGAGATGGGTACACAGGGTTTTGTTAGTTTCGAGATGATAACAGAGTGTAGAATCATAGGATGTAGGCCTACAGATTTGTGTTTGGTACACTGCCAGAAACTACAGGGTCGAAAGAACATGTCGATTTATGTATATTCTCAAAATTTTGTTATCTGGTCTTAGCTGGTTTGACCATTTGCTGTGATTCATATTCTATTTCTAATTCTTAACTTCAGACTAATACTTAGAATAAAAATATGATTGACTCAAGGTTAGCTGTGGAATTCAGTAGGTTATGAGTATAGATGGCAAGAAGGGTAAAACATCAGGAAAAGTTAATTTGTCTGACCAAAACTCAGAAAAAATTAATTTTAATGTCATGTATTATTTGAAAATACTTGGAAAACATACTCATTCATCAGGTCTGAAAATGTGTTCAGATTTTGTTATTTTAAATTATTCAAATATTAACTTTTATGTTTCAGACCCATAGCTTCTTTGTTGTTTTATAGTCACTGTATCTTTGAAGTGGGCCACTTTTGTCAATATTTCACACCTGGGATGGCAAGTTTAATATTACTGATGGTGTCAATAAGCTAAGATTTGATTATTCTGATATCTTCAATTGAGCAGAGTTATCATGTTATTAATAATGTTTTTCAGCACTTTAATGCTGTAGATTATCTTCTTATAAGCCCATATCCTATACATATTGTGCCTTTCCATGTTATTATAATTGATACTACTTATCATTTTAATGTATCAATAGTAAGGCAATAAATAGTATTAATACCATGCTCAGCGTTTGTAATTTCCAGAGATTCAAATACTTAAGGGACCTATGGTGGGGCCAAAAGAAGGAATAAGGAGCCACTTTAGACTCTAGATAGAAAACATTCAAAAATTGATTTGATATCAAATTTAAGGAAAAAATATGTCAATTAAAATGCAGTTTTTAGGATCTGGTTCAGCATTTGTTACTTAATAGCATTTGTCATTTTCCAATTTTTCATATGTAGCAAATTAATTGCAAATCATTTTGCTCTTCCAAATGCCTTTGTGTTTTGTGTTTCTTTTTTCATATTCTTTTGGATAACATTTGAAAAGAAAATAAGTCTACAACAGTCATTGATTACAGTCAGGATGGAAGACAGTTGTAAGACCGAGGAACAGGTGGGGCATGGATGATGGGAATATTCACGTTTTGTGCCACCATTTTGTAGCTGCTCAAAAAAAATTTTTTTT
This sequence comes from Taxidea taxus jeffersonii, assembly GCA_003697995.1. Taxonomy (NCBI): domain Eukaryota; kingdom Metazoa; phylum Chordata; class Mammalia; order Carnivora; family Mustelidae; genus Taxidea; species Taxidea taxus. The sequence goes on along the minus strand of RCUC01142199.1, from coordinate 106,987 downwards.
TTCAGCAAATGGTGGATATTGTGTCTTTACAAAAAATGGTTCTGTACTAGATCCATCTGCGAAGTATAAACATGTCATCAGCACTCATTTTCCATCTCCAAAAAACATTCCCCGTGTCCATATTTGATTTTCAAGTGCATCTGTGCACTGGTGGAAACCCTCCCAACATGCTGCCACACAATTGCAAAACCCACACATTTCTGCCTTTGAATCAAGCTTTCACAAGAGCCTGGCCTCCTCTGGGTATAAGCTTGTTTCGAGTTGCAAAGGTCTGCTGGGTGACCCCGATAAAAGGAGCTTCAGTGTCCACGGTAAGGTGAAATTATTCCTTTTAAGGGGAGGATTTCATTCATGCAATTTCTTCTACTTTGTTCCAAAACTTTTTTTTTTCTTTTTCTTTTTCTTTCTTTTTTTTGCATCTTAGAATTTCTCTTTTCCTGCCCACACTACACTCCCCTAATTATTAACATTATGCTGTTGAGTTTCTCAATGACTAAACTCACATTGAAGAAAGAAAGTTAGTTTGGTTATTCTGAAAGTTTAAGCAGAAAAAGCAGGGAGTTCATCTCAGAAAGTTGAAAGACAAGCATCCTGAATTCTCTCTGAGTCTCTACCGTTATTGATAATCACATAACCTGAAAGAATTTCAGACATCACTGGAAAAATTTAATCTCTCCATAAACACATATTCAGAAGGGAAGTCCTTGGTAAAAAAAAGAAATTTTCTTTTACCTCATTATTTTCCCTATGCAGAGCTGGAATTACCTTTGCTATAAAGCAATAGAGTAAGCATTGCCTGTCATTTTTAATCAGGTTGTTTTAGGTAATTTTTGTTATGCCCCTCATTACTGAATTGTTTATCAATAGGTGCAGCAAGTGTCACTAGCTTTTCTCATCAAACCAGGTCTGACAAAGCAGCACAGTGCATGGGAAAGAGGCAGCTAGGTGAAACTAATGCCATAGATGTTTGATTCATTAGGAGCTTATTGTTAACGGGGATGTCTGATTGTAAAGGCTCAGTCAAGCAAAAGAGTGCAGAGTAATCAGTCGGATTTATAGTTTGCAGGGCTCAGAAAAAAATCAACATAAACCTTTGGATATAGCAGAAACAGAAAAATCCCCTTTGGGCAGCCCTAACCTGGAACCAGCCAAATAAGGTCATGCTACATGAAGGTTTCCTGTTAGGTGATGGGAGATAGAGGCGGATTAGAGCCATATGGCATGGCCTATCATACCTTCTGACTTAAGATAACAAAGCCAAGCTTTGTGCTTAGCTGTTTTTGACTGACATCATCAATTTTATTTTATGTTGGTCACCTCCGGTAACAGGAAAAAATGGCCTAGGGTTGATAACACATGTTTTTTTTTTTTTCTTTTAGTATTAAGATGCCTAGGAGCTAGGAGCTAGTTTTGTGCTGTTAAAAATTTCAAAGAATTAGTAGCTTACTCTTCTATCACCCATCCTCCAGCAACTGTCAGCCCCCCTCCCCCTTGTTTTCAGTTTGTACCTTGCAAATGAGAGGCAGTCTTATTCAGAACCAGATGTAAGGCTCCTAGAGAATGAGCATAAGCTGGTGTACTTTAAGCCTAATGGGAAGTTTTATATGCAAGGGCCTTGAACTGATTAGTATAATTCCCTCTTTAATACAGCTGTCCCTCCAGATTAAGGTAAACCAAATGTTGCAATCAGAGATTAGTGTACCTTGCCAGTTATTAACATCCCCGGTGCTCAGCAAGCACGTCAGACGCTAATACTGTGTATTTATTTGCCATTTCCCTACTGTAACTTGAACTTCTGCACCTGTCAAAGCATTCCAGTGAAGAGAGGGGCATTATTGGAAAGCAAGAGTTTTATACCTGTACACCTGTTTTGCTTTGTCACAGCTTAGATTTTCTTTTGGCCTGCCAAGACTGCCAGGTGCTTTAATCTGCTACTCTCCTGGTTTGGTAAAGAAAGACTTTGTGTGCTAAATTGCATTTGTTACTTTCATATGCTTTCTTTTATGCAACTGGAGAGCTGCTCACCTAAACTGGTGGTGTGCGGACACGCTCGAGTGTGTGCATGTGCGCGCATGTGTTTTCTCTTGCCAAAGAGGTAAAGGGTGAGGTTTCTTTTTCAGAAAACACACCTATGTCCCCTGTGCTCCTCAGCTTCTGCAGTGTCTTAAATCACAAGGTGGGTCTCACAGCTGTAAAATATTTGGCAGGATATCCTGCCTTCTTGCAGCCCAGATGTCAAGAAAGACAAAGTCCTGGCTATCTCAGAAAGATCTGGCTCTGTTTCTTTCCCTCCCCAGCCCCCATCCAGGGCTTGCTTGGACTTGAGGGCTGAACATACATAATAAACATGCTGGAGAAGTTTGGGGCGGTCCCTCCGGTTGTTTTTTCGGTAACTGGTCCAGTTTGGGTGTTCGCCGATCCTTCTCATCAGCGTGGCAGATGGGCCAGCAAGTAAGGGGAAAATAATGGCAAGTTTGATGAAGAGGCCTTACATTTGTGGAGTAAAGTGCCTTTGTGATTTTTATCAGCACTGTTTATTACTCAGAGACAGAATGAAGAGGTGCTTTTTCTGAAAAATGCAGAGCTTGCTATGGAACCACTAGGGTCATCTCAGGGTCCGTCCCCCCCCCCCCCCATATGTGGGATTAAAGCACGTAGCTCTGCTCTGACGGAGTGATCACCTGACGCCAACAGCACTGGGGTACTACCAGCTCCCCCTAAATTCTGCCACCGGTGGGAAGGAGCCACAGTTTTCCAGTCAGCCTGTGACACCGGAAGCAGCCACGGGTCGGGGTTGGCATCCGCGCTGGGGGTGCATTTCCTTCCCTTGCCCTCCTTCTCCCAGGCTCCATCTTGATGTTTGCACGTTGATTGCCTGGTGCAGAGTTTCTACGTATTATAGCTTAGTTGCAGATTTTTAAAAAAGACAAAAATATGTTCCTATCTTAGGAATTATGTCTTGCAGCCTACTAAATATGCTAATGCAACACTAAGCAGGGATAAAGTTCTTGCCATACCCCCCAACAGTTGAGTGGAACCCGCTGCCAAGTGATTGTTAATTGTGAAGCACAAGCGGGCTTTGCAATCCATCTTAATTGTCATACTTACTTCAGGTTTCGTGATAAGGCTCGATGTTCTGTTTAAAGTGACAATGTTGACAAGGGGAAAGGGTGTGGGCCTGAGCCTGTGGTTCTGAAGGGGTTGCATGCTCTGACCTGCCGAAGGTTGATACGGACGGTCTGCGAGGGGATTTTAGTTGTCATGGGGTCCCCAGGCAGTTGAATGGAGAGACTGTCTGTCCTGCTTTTTCCTGTTAGGATCCTGACACGTGGAGCATTGATGAACTCAGCACAACGTTGAATGGGAGCTTTTTGGCAGCTGAGACACTGGGGCTAAGCTGCAGGTCAGAGATAACACCAGTGCGGATCTCCTCCTGCACAGTTACTAGCGTGCTTTCTTCCCTCCTGAGTGCAGGAAATGGCTCATGTTAAATACGTTCACTTTTCAGTTTTCCTTGCTTCTAAAATGGAGCTTGACAGATTGGACTTTTCAGCTCCCCCTTTTTTCACTACCTCTGCTTTCTACCTCAGAAATACTCTTCAGGAAGCAGGAGTTAATCTTGGTGAGGAAATGATAAGGTGATGCTTGATTTTTCAGGGGAAAGCAGAAGGATATGACCGCCTCGTTGCTGCACATAAACTTGTAACTCCCCACCTTTGAGGCTTTTCCCTTCCCATCTCTTCAGTACAGACCAGAAGGGGCGCAGAGTGGAGAGCTCCCTACCTAGACAGGTGGAGGGACTGCTTCCTGGCATCACAGAGCATTAGATACTAAGAAGGAGGCAATGCTGATGTTTAAAGAGAGGCCTCTCCAGCACCTGTGTGGCCCTGCACCCCACAGGCACATTGCTGCTACCACCAAAACAGTTCTGCATTGTTTGACATGTAGCTGAGTTGTTGCAGGTTCCCAAGTCGTGCAAAACAAAGAGAAACTGGCGCAAGAGTTACTTTAGTCATCTTTTGCCAGCCGTGTTGAGAGAAGTGAGGCAGAACAAAATTCTGGCTCGTTTTAGTACCTGCCCTTAAATGTGGGCCGTCCAAACTCTATTTAAAGAAAAGTTATTTGAAATGGATCTCTGTGTGGTATTGAGAAGTGACTGCGAAACTAATAAGTTGAAACTGCCCCCAAACCAGGTCAGGTTCTGACTTGGGGTGTAAGTACATGACTTCAGTGAGGTCTGAAGGCTGCTTTTTCTCTCTGTTGAGAACTTGATGCCCTTTGAAGCAACAGGGATGCATGCGAGAAGGTGTGTGTGTGTGAGTGCATGGGCACATAGAGGGAATGAGGTAGGAAAAGGAAGACAGGGTGGAGAGAAGGGCATGGGGATAGGGAAAGGTTTCTGGTCAAGATTCAGTACATATCAGGAAACAAAAGGGTTGTGGGTGGAAGTGAGAGTAGCAGTTCAGCCCTAGGGCTAACACCTTGGGACAAGCAGGGTGATGCTGCCCTTTGATCTGTCACCTCTTGCCAATTCCGTGCACCCATTCTGTCTCAGGAGGGCAGAGGGTAAAGCTGAAAGGGACGGAGAGAGAGTGCGAGTGAGCAGTCTGCATGAGAGCCAGATAGGGTGGGTCAGTAACCCGGAAGAGCATGATTCAGGTTTGGAACTACATCCGAATTCGCTCTGATGTGAAGTCATGATGTCGGGCCTTCCGTAATAAGACACTTTTCCTGTCTTCCTTATCCAGTTGTACTGTGTAGCCTTCATCTGTCTTCAAGTGACTGGGGCTGGGTTACTCCTGGACTTATTCTAGATATACCTCTCTGACTGCTGCTGGTGGGGGACTCCCTAGGAATTTTGAATTTCTCCGAACTGAACTTTAGAGAGAGTAGTCAGGACTGAACAGCCTCCCAAAGGACCCCAAAGAAACAGAGGGTGTGCAGTGTTCAGGGTAGTCACCGACACATAGTAGGTGCTGGGGTAAATCCTTGCTATTCCTCTATGAAGGAGGAAGCCAGTTGAATTTGCTGTTAAATACTCTTTGGCTGTGTTTTCAGCTGTAGCACTGCTTGAGGAAATTGGAGAGCTTAGAAGAGGCTCCCGTCCTAAAGGAAAGGTTTAGATTCGGTTGTGGTTTGTATCTACTTGGTCCAGATCCAGTGTGAAGGTTTGAAATGACCTGAAACATTCTAATCCTAGACATATGTGGTCAATTGTCCTGAGGTCGAAGGTAGACAACTACCTATACAATGCGATTTCCAGAGCCAGGGAAATTCCATGTGTCCTCCGACTAGCTCCCCCAATGAACCATGGCACCTGCCAACGTGCTGGTATTTCTGTTGGTAGGGCAATGCCTCGGAGTAAACACATGTTTTCTTGATAAATGTCTTTTTGTTGCAGTTATGATCCTTGAGAGAGGCCACCTTTTAATATGTGGATAATGTTGATTTCTTATTTACTATTCCTGTGACAACTGGAAAGGGAAAAACTGGACACAAATAGCAGTTTTGTGAAGACTAACACAACTCCTCAGCTTCAGGACAGGTCAAGGAGGTTACGCTAGGTTAGGGTTTGTATTCCTCCAGATAATTTTGGATCAAGATATGGAGTTAGGAAGAGTGCTTCTAGTCAGCTTCGTGGAGCAAAAAGAGCTTAATTTGGAGTCCTTTCTTTCTTTTTGACAAGACCTTTCATTTCTGATGACCCTGGGAGAGAAACGGCTTAATTCCATATCGTCTTGGGCTATCCAGAATCCATGGCCTGGAAGATGGTAGGTGAGCGATCCTTGAGCATTCTCCTACTCCAGAGCGTATGTTCACACGTTGGACACTTCCATGGGCATACCTTGATTGTGGTACAAGAGGCATTGTATTTCAACATTAATTCAAAACAGGTCTCCTTGTCCTGACATCCTTCTGGGTCCTCTTGGGAAGGGCCACTCCTTTTCCTCTGTTTTCCCATCTTCACATCTCATCAGTCTGTGAGAGTTGCTGCCTTAAATGATGTCCTAATTATAGGAGCTTTTTTCTTTTTCACACAGTTTGTGTGCCTTTACCCTTTCTCTAGGAGCCTCACTCCCTGTAAGAATGTGTATGTGCATGTGTATATATTGTATGTGTAGGTTTAGGTGCACACATGTGTGTATGATTACTATTTAGTAAGAAATAAGCCCATCCTATGTGTTCTGCAATAGATTTAGGTAAATCGTTGTTTTAAACAATGAAGACTCTTAAGTCACCAATATGCATTCTATCCTTTGCCCATATAATCTTAATTCTTTAAGTTTTCTTCATCTATCATCTGATTTTTACACTTGGCTTTTTTCCCTTGGTTTTAAAAGTATATGTATTTTTATTGTTATTATTACTATTTCTGACTGCAGTAGTTCTAAATACTTACTGTAGAATGTTTGGAAATTATGGGAGAGAATAAACTCACCCCAAATTTCACAATCTAGAGTTACCTGTTGTTACAATTTGGTTGTATCTTTCTACCTCTTGGCTTCATGGGTTTAGGTATTGAGAATGCCCGGTCACTCTATAATTTTAAAATTGTTTTTCTCTTTCCTTTTCAGACTTTCAACTCTCTAAGCTCTCCTTATTCCTTTTATGTTGATGGGTCCCAAGTGGGACCGATATAGTACTTTAGTATCTAAAGCTAGATCTGACTTGTATTCTGGGAAGGTTAGCTCACAGCCTCTACATACTATATTTTGAACTTCTTAATATGCATTTTCCTGCTCTGAATCAGTGATTTATTTTTTGATCTTTGTTAATACTTCTTTTCAAGCTTGAAACAAAAGAAATTATCTAAAAATAACCAAAGACTGTTATCCAAGACTTTAAAGTAGTGTGAGCCAATAGGTTGACACCTTTGATCCTTAGGTAAAAAGTTACAGTTCTTTTGTTGGCTTTCTGCAAAAGGAGGAAGTGGGGGCAAATTACACAGTTGATGCTATTTTATGCATGAAGGAACCTACTTTTGACAGCTAGTAAACAAGTTTCAACATTTTTCTGGGTAAAGAAGCTCACTTATTTAACATTTATTTATTGAAGTAACCTCTGTTATGCGACAGGCACTGTCCTAGGCATGGAGATTTAGCAGTAAATAAAATAAAATTCACCATTGTCGGAGCTTACTACTTAAGAAATAAAGTAGATGAACTTTTTATTTTCTATTTAAATTTCCACTTAAAGTAACTGTACTTCAGTTTCTAAATTCTGGGTTAGTTTTGAAGCAGGTGGGGAAAGAGCTCTATTATTAAAATATTTCTATGTAAGATAATGTCGTTCCTTCCAGACATCTCTTATACTCATTGCTCTCCATGTTCCAGTTTTTCAGTAGACAAAAGGCCAACAAATGCAGTCAAAGATCAATTTTGATGAATTAAAATAAATATCCTTCATTTTAATATATGTTTTATTGAGGAAGGAGATTAAAAAAACCCAAAAGACAAAAAACAAAAACCAACCAAACAGGAGGGGTAAGAGTGGACATATTCTTACAGCTATTTTGAGAAGTAAATATGGGAGGCAAAATTAGGAGTGGTCCTTCACTTTCAGATAGAGCTGAATACTTAAACATATTTGAGATTATGGTTTTGCCGTGTAGTTAACTGGAACAGTAATGGAAAAATAACTACTAGTAGCTAGGCAGAGAAATATTCCACGAGGCAGAAAGACATAGGCCAACATTTTATTTAATTGGATTGTGTAATCCAAGGAGGCTCTACTAGAGGTAAGTCACTGAAGATACAAAGAAGTATGTAGAAACTAAGAAACAGAGCAGACAATGGTTATCTCATCAAGAGACAGGGATTATACCAATAGAATTTGACAAGGTTTTTTTTGTTTTTTTTTAAATCAGAATTCAGGGTCTGCCATATAGGTAGATCGTGACATGGACATATCGAGAGTGAAATGGATGCTCTGTGAGAAATTACCCTGCATTCTTGAGTTTGTGTGTAAGAATGGAGTCTTTGTTACTTTTTTTTAGAGGTTGATGAAAAAAATATGTGTTATAACTCAACCAAGGAAAAGAGAGTGTGTATTGGAGACAACAACTTGCACAGTTAAATAACTCAATCTGTGGAATAGGTTATAGCTGCTGACGAGTGACTGAAGACACAGACGGTCAGCTGCAAGGGTTGACCAAATTATTCACAAATGCTGGATAATTCAGAAGGAAGAAGGAGAGGAAGGAAGGACAGAAGGGTAAACAAAGACAAAGAAAACAGATGAACAGACAAAAACTACGGTGGGGGTATATGGGGCATAATTGTTATGGAGCTTTGATACTAGCTCATCAGTAGGGAAAAATGACATTCTTCAGGTAGGGTTGCATGATTTACATCTGTAATTATTGGGATGTGGGATAATAGAGGGACAAAGTTCAGGACATTATGTTTACTAGAAACTATAGGAAATCCTTGTCAGATTAAGTGATGCTTTGTGAAGAAAGAGGTAGAGACTCCAAGTTTATCTTTTAATAATTTTTACCCCACTTTTAGCATGCTGTCTTTAGTTTCTTAAAAATGTAAGCCACAACTGATCCTTAGTTTAGTTTCAAATCCACATTCTTTACCTCTATTTCTCCACTAGACTTTATGTTGCAAAGTCCATCAAGATCTACCTACTCACTGACAGGTTTTCTTCTCTTGTGAGAGGAGATACAATACTATTCATAAATCTATAGAGATGTGTGTTTTTTATTATTTACTATGGCCATGAGTGGTGTCTTTCTTTTTTTAAATTATTTTTTTTAAATATTTTATTTATTTATTTGTTAGAGAGAGAGAGAGAGCGAGCACAGGCAGACAGAGTGGCAGGCAGAGGCAGAGGGAGAAGCAGGCCCAGGACCCTGGGATCATGACCTGAGCCAAAGGCAGCTGCTTAACCAACTGAGCCACCCAGGCGTCCCGAGTGGTGTCTTTCTTAACATTTAAGACAGCAGACATAGTGTCTTCACATTTAGAAAATGTGTACAAGACACACAACATCCTTGCTTTGTCCAATAAACATTAATTGATGTAGATGAGAGAGCACATGTCACTAACAAGAACCTCCTGCCTGACTCTGGGTCTTCAGAGGCCTGAAGATTTCTGTGAACTGGAATGATGCCCCATTGTAATTCCTTCTGTTTAGGTTAAATGAAGAGATAGTTTTCTGTTTCTAAATTCCTGATGAATTTAGCATGACATATACATTACTTGTATTGAACAGGAAGGTTTACCAATTCAGAAAATTCAAAAATTATTTAAAATATAGACTGTATACTATACTACACAGTATTTGTGTGTAATGAGTGATGTGGAATTTTAAAATGGGTGAAAAGATGTCATTTCTTCTTTAAGAAGAATCAATGTATTTGGGAAAAAGAAATGAAAATCCTTAAAACTGTTTATTTTATGTTCACCTTCATTCATCAATAAATATTCATAAAATATCGACTAAATAGAAAGATCAAGAAAGCAGCAGTATATTCTCTGAGAGCTTTTAATCTGGTGGTTAAAGGCAACCACAGTATAAAGTAGACTGATTTTTCCCAGAAAGCCAAAGAATGCTGAAATGAAAATAACAAAAAAAATTGAGTATCAGAGAGTCCTTACCATGTATCAAGGGCTATATGATATATTTTAGGTGTGTTATCTCAATCCTTAGGACTCTGAGTTATAGGTACTCTTATGTCACCCCTCGCCCCACATATACTTCCCAGATGAATCCTCAGAGATCTATACATATTAATGAGTTACCCAAGGGCTCACAGCTTAGCCGAGGCCAGGCCGAGGTGGGCCTGTGAACTGAGAATCTGACCCCTGAGCCTGAGACATCAACCATTATACTCCACTGCCTCCTAGGGGATGGGAGAGAGAGGTCACCTCTGATTGGGGAGGGGTCAACAATGGGTTCTTGGAAAGAGGTCCCTCGACCTAGGTCTTAAAAGATTGACTGGACTGTGTGCCAGGTGGAGCTAAAGAGAGGGGGAATCTTTTGGGAACAGTTATGGGTGGGGGGAGAGGGAGCTGAGCTGAGGGTGGGTAACACAGGGCCTGGTGGGCTGTTGGGAATATGTTGCATTGGGAAGTAGGCCCAGGGTGGGGGGGGTGTTGGGTGGGCTGGGGGGACTGAAAAAGAGAGGAAGGCCAAAGGATCTTGTTTCAATTCTGTAGAGCTAAGTATAAAATAGAGTAAAAGATTTACAATAAAAATGGAAAGAATGGATATTAATAAGGCATTATCATTAGGAGAAGAGTTTTAATCAGCAAAATCTTAGAGGAGCTGGATATTAAACTAGAGTTTGAAACTGATATAAATGGAGTAGAAAAGCATGCCAGCAATCTAGAATAATGTGATTCAAATAGGACACTAGAACATAAGGAAAGCTGATAAAAGTCCATTTTTCATGTGTTCAAGGACCACTGAGGGACAAATTTGGTTAAGTGAGTCTCTACCTTTCATATCTAGAAGAAAGGGACTAATATTGCTCCCAAACATCTCCATCTGTTATGACTTACCATCTACTCAGCTGTTCAAATGAAAAAAAAAAAGGCAGTTATTTTTTTTTTAATCCCCTTTCTTGTTTTTACTCTCAAATATATCTTGAATCTGCCCTGCTTGGATCCTTCCTTAGCCTTTGCGGGGTTTGGAAGCCTCAGTCAGATCGAGTCACTTCCTTGTCTGATATCCTCCAAAGGCTGTCTGTTGCATTTAGAACATATTCCAACCTCCAAGTCCTTCAGATTTCCAGGCTTACTTTATTTTGCTTTTCATTATGCTTCAGGCTTCTTGCTTCCTTTCTGTTCCTTGGAATCACCAAGCTGGTTCTCACTCTAGGGCATTTTACTCTTTTTTCTGTTTTTCTTTTTGTTTTTGTTTTTTGACTGGCTCTTCTAACAGAGTATCAGCTCAAATATCTTAGTCTTTGAGAGCCCTTCTCTGGACAACCAACTGAAATGTTATAACCATGACTATTTTCTTCCTTCACTTGTTAAGAAGGTCACTATTTTCAAATTAGTCTGTGTGTCTCTATCCAATTATATTTTCTTTGTAGTTCTTATAATTTCCTGAAGTTATTTAAGACAATCTCTATCTTTGTCTGTTTCTCTCCAGGACAATTTTGGCTTAAGAAAATGGGACTGGCTTTGTCTTCTCCAGTGCTACAAACTCAGTGCCTAGCAAAGTGCTTTGAATGTAGTAGGCACTCAATAAATACTTGTTAAATGGATGAAGAATGAATGAAAAGAATGGGAATGAGGATGGCTTGAGTAATGGAGAGAAGCTTATGTTTTACCCAGTAAGTGAGGTAGATTGTGGACTAAATTATGCGGCTATATTTTCTAATTATGTTCCATTTCAACAATTGACCAAGTTGCTTTCTTCTTTGCATACCACCAGCTAACCGAGGGTGGTTAGGTAGACGAAAAGCAATTTGTGTTGTGGGGTGGGTAGGTGAGGGGAACAAGCCTGAGATTTAAAAGGAGAAGAAAATGGTCTTAGTTAATCCACAGGGTGGGTGAGAGCTCAACCGGAATGCTCTTTGGAATCCAGGCAATTCAGTGACAGTAACACTCTCATACAAGTGTTAGGGAGGTCAGAAGAGATGAGTCTGTGACATGTGCAATCACTCTTGATGTGTTTGATTTTTCAACAGTATTTCATGGTGACATTTAAATTTGAATGAGAAATGACCTCCTTGTTCCCAGTTCCTTTTCTAGCCAGTATAGGATTGCTCCTACAACAAATATTGGTATGTTTTGTCCAGTAGAGTTCTCCAGTATCTTAACAGATGGGGTTTACAAGTTTATTTTCTGGTAGAAATAGTGACTTCAAGGCAAGAAGGAGGTTGTAGGAACTATTTATTTTTGCTTAAAAGGAACACCTTCCCGGCAAATAAGTGAGTATGTAAGCAAGCAGACTCAACAGCTTTCTTGGAAGGAGTCAGCCGCTGTAGGTATGGGAGAATTCCTTTGGCCAGCCTTTGCCTCCCTGTGCTTTTCTCACACTTGTGTTGGCACAGTTGGTGGAGTTTATTATTAGCGGTGTGTCCTACAAGCTATTCATTCATGGAATATGGCCCTGGGAGAGGAATCTTTGTGTGAAATAAATGCGTCATCGTTTTTTTCATTGGCTTAGGGGGCATCTTGCATAATGGAAGAACATCCTTAAATAGAAAGATCTCGATTCAGGAAAATTAAAAAAAAAAAAAAGAAAGAAAAGAGAAAGAAAAGGTGAGGCGAGAGAGATGTTCTCAGTGGATTCAGCTTGGAACTGAAAAACTAAGATTTTGTTTTGTGCAATGCTAGTTGCCTTGCCAGTCTCAAGCTGGCACTGTGGGCTTGCTGTAGCTGCTGAGTCTGAGCTGAGGAGAGGAGACAGTTTGCTTCGGTTTCATTGCTCAGCCTCACCATGCGTCTCAATATGTTTTTGATTTTGTATTTTAAAAATAAGGTGAATGATCTCAAAAGGAAATCATTGCAGGCGATTTTATTCTTTGCTTTTTCTAATGGACAATTAAAAAGCAATCCTGGTCCTATTCCAGGGATTTTCTCATTTCTTAGTACAACTGTAATTTAGGCACGTATAATAATGCAATGGTATTATTAGATATTATCATGTTTATTTTATTCATGAAAATGTGTGACACACCTTATTTGTATTCTTTTTGAGGAAATGTCCTGGAATGGGTTTTTGTCCCAGCTCCTTTTTGTGCCTGTAAGAAGGTGTGTGTTGGAATTTCTGTTTCTAGGAATAAGAATAGTATTTCTTTTGGTGGGGGGGAAGCATAATGATTTTGAGCTTTGAGGAGTTTCAATGGGTTATTGTTGCCTTTTTATTATTTTTTTTAACAAGGCTCCAGACCACCAAGTCCTACCGTGACACACACTTCCTATCTGCAATGGCAGATATTTATATTTCAAATTAAATAAAAATTATAATTAATTTTCTTCTCAAAGTTTTTTTGGAATTTTGTTTTTTTAAGATCTATGAGGTAATTGGAGATACCCCAGGCTATCACAAAACCAGGGCTAGGAATCACTGCTTTAGTGATTAGCACTTTGTAAGCCTTCAAAAAATATTAAAACCAGGATAGATTGTCTAATTTCTTGTGGGTGGATTCACTTTAGTATAATGTAATGTGTTAACAAATGCTCAGAGAAGAGGTTGTGGATCCAGAAAGATGGCTTTTGTAGAAGGCTTTTATCCAAATTAATTCAAAGAATAACAGGAACAGTTGTGTATTGGGGCAGAAGGAATAAGGTGACTCAATTAAATGATAGAGAAATCTCCAGGAAAAAAATTGTCTCATGTCAACCCAATACTAACAATAAAATTCTCATTACTGAAATCGATAATCCTGTAATAAATGCATAATAACTTCAAAAAGGATTCTTTTATTAAGTATTTTTTGTATGATTGGCTATGCACCAAATATTGAAATCAAATACTGCTTTGCTTTACTTTAAGAATGATAAAATTCCCTACCATGTCTCTAAAGAGAATCTTAAATGAGAAGCTTCAAAAGAGTAATTTGCAAATAAATTCACCTGCTGAATTGCGCCCGAAACTCCTATATTTACCTAATTCATTTTTGGCTTTTGCTTAGCTCTAGCCATGGTGACACTGTGGGAAATGAATGTCAAGTTCTCCTGGGTTGCTGGAATGTTTGCACGAGGCAGCAGTGAAGAAGTAAGGGCAGTGCAAGCCCCAGGGTTTGGGTTCCACTTGGTTGGGGGGTCTTGGGGAGTGTTGGTCTTCTGAAAAGCTTGAAGAACCAGTGTGTGGTCTGGCTAATGGGTACTGCTAGCCTGTTGCCACTTCGTGGATCTGGGAAGACAGTTCAGTCCTCCACATTTGGAGCTGGGCATAGAGCACTCGGTAGCTCTGGATTGGCAGAGTTCAGGATCTGTGTACTTGATACCCAAACCGAGCTCAGCTGTGTAGCTTTCTGAGCTAGATTAAGGACATTTTCATAGTGTTCACCGATACACAACTGTATCTGCAGTTTGGAAAGAAATTTGAGTAACTTAGGAAACATTCTGGGAGAGAATATGCTGCCCTGAGAACACTTCTGTTTTTTTGGCAGTGGTGTCTGTTTTGAGCTTCCTGAACTTTTTTTTGCCTGGTGTTCTACAGGGAATTTTGTATTCCAAAAGATAGGCCAGGCTGCCTTCCGGGGTCTGAAACCTCTAGAAGGTGCTCTGATAGAACAGAGACTTCCCTAGACTATTTTCAGGAGGTAATCTCCCTTCACCTGGTGGTAGGTTTGTGTCTGGTTAACATTACAGTTGTTCTGCATATATTTTCCCTAGAACGTTTCCTGTGCAATCAGGGTCGTTACTTCCTTTAAAAGAGGATATCCATCATATCTCAATAAAGCTAAAACGAGTGAGAGTGCAGGAGAGGGGTAACTGATGTTATTTGGAAAAGGATTGCTCTAATTTTTACCTTTCTCTGTCTCTACTGGCTTGACCTATAACACTAAGACAGGGGAGGAGATGCCTCATACCCATAAAGATGCTGTGGTCCTGAAGGTGCCGGCCTTGGCACACTTTCCCTTCGTTCATTTTTTTCTTACTGTGGTTAAATCTTTATTCATGTAGTTTGCCTCTTAGCTCTCTTAGTTTTGCCTTTATATTGCGTAGGTCACGGCTTGCTTGGGATGCAAAATATGCTTCAAACTTGAGAGAGAGCGACACCAGGTAAGTTCATGAAATATAGCGCCTTCTTTCCTCTTGCAGAATTGTGTAGAAGGGAGCGAGGGAACTTTTTGGATTGGTCCCATTCTGCTTTGGGCTACTGTGGCTTTTAGTGTGCGTTTCAGTTCATTGGCGCTGGATGCCAAAGGAACGAAGGTCAAGGGTGTGAGCCTCACTTGGGCCAGGCGGCTGCATATTTTTCCAACAGGTTGTGTGGTGACTCAGTCTGGTCACTGTAGAAATGCTGGCCTGAAAGGGGGCTGGTGAACATGTGAGTGATTGGGTGAAAAGCCAGCCCCATTCCTGGAAAAGCAAAGCCGGAGCCCTACTGTCATTTTTCCAACTGGAGAGAATGTACCACTTAAAATGGGAGCTTGTTACTCAACCTCCCTGAGTCTCTGTGTCCTCATCTGGAGAATGGAGATAAGATTTGCTCCCTTTCTACCTCACCAGGATCTGAGAAGATTAGATAATGGCTGTAAAGTCCTTCTACAAAGGTATGAGCATTATCATAAACAAGGAGATTAGTCAACAAATAAAGAAAAAAATTTCTTAAAGGACCTCCCAAAGTGTATTGCCTAATCATTTTTGATTCAGTATCAATAGTTTGCAGTCTCCCCCTTTCAGAGTTTGGTTTAGCTGTGAAAAGTTAGGTGTGAATGTTTGACCTTTCTAGTTGTTTAGAAGGTGAAAAAATTGTTTGATAGCAAAAATTTCTATTAAAGCAAAGTGGGCTTTGAATCCGACACAGGTTTTATTTGAAAAAGGAGGTGAGGGCAAACGTCTCTAGGAACATATGTGCCACTGAGGAATATTTGCATGCATTTGATCTGCAAGCACGCTTCGGTGATTTTCACAGTCTACCTTGGAGTTTAAGTTGTAGCCATCGCTCAGCGGCACCGTCCCCTCTCTCCAGCTTTATTATGGCACACAGCGACAACTTCATTTTTAGCATTAAAAAAAAATCCTCTTCACTTAATTCAGACAGTGACCTGCAGGCCTCATTCTGACTGAAGGAGCCATTCAGAATACTTGCAGACAAAAGCAGGGCTTTTTCCTAGCAACCAGATCAAAGCCAAATCTCCCAGAATAGCTCCCTCCCAGGTTTTCTTTGGCGCATAGGTTCACAAGGCTCGCGGTATCCAGTTCAAACTACTCTTTCAAACTGAAATGGAAAGGAAAACTCCTGAGGAATTTTCGCAGACTCTGAAAACTGGCGAGCGTTGCGAGGGCACTTAATCTTGGGAGAACACCGTGGTCATTTGGAGCATCCCTAACTTTGTTATCGCCTGCATCTGCATGAACATTCTGTCGGACTTCCACAGAATGAGGTCTCTGTTTCCTTTCTGCCAGTACCTAATATCAGCTATGCCCAGGAGCCGGCTGATGAAGACTTCCTGTTTGTTTTGAGTCACTGTTAGAGTGATAAATATACTTTAGCTTTCTGCTTCGAGAGGAAAGAAACCAGCTGCCCTGAACTACAGAGAAAAATGCAGAAATTCCACTGAATGGCCCTGTTATCATGGAGTTTCAAGGGCAGCATCAAAATAAAAACTATAAGCCAGGGCAAAGTAAATAATTTCCATATTAAAGCATCGTGCTGCATGCTTGGACCTAAGTTGTTTGTCTTTAATCATTTAGGCGAGCGTTGCGTTTTTCACTCTTCTAAGGCCAACTCAGCAATGTTTAGAGATTTTCGAAAATGTAAACTTACGCTACAAAATAATGGTGAGCTATATAAATAAACAATTATAGTTGTGGTTTTTTGATCTGACCACAAGCTTTTAATGCCATTTTTGCATGAGCATATAATGCTTCTGGATAAATGATAATGTTTATATTGTCGATGGCATCCACTATTGCACTGAGTCATTTACATATGTGATTATTTGGATATAGAGTAACGCAAGAACAAAAGAACACTATAAAATGATTGAAAACAAGACCAACAGGAAATCCTTTATAGCTTAAATAGCACTTCTTAAATAAAGCCATGGAGTTATTGTATTTTGATTTCATTTTTGTCCTTTTATTTTGAACAGGTTTTGGATTTAATGACTCGAATGTCCTTTGAGTGAAATTTCTTAACTCTGGTCTGAAGTGTGGTGAATTTAGGAAGCCTTATTGATCTGAATGTCTTAACTACTGCTTTCTAGCTTTTGTCTGTCTGTCTGTCTGTGTTTTAAGCTCAGTGTAGACTTGACTTCCAGAAGGCATGAATTGGAAAAGACAGCAACAACTTGGGTGTGCTTGGAGTGAGAATGAATTGCTTATTTCCTCCCAACAGCTGTGGTCTCTCCCAACAATTTCTAATAGTAGAGGAAGAATACACAGTCACGTACAAGATGTCTTTTTGTACAGGATAAAGGAAATGGTTAATAAGGAAGATGAAGTTAGGCTGAAGATGACCTTTTAGGCCGTCAGATTCGTCATGCAGATGTGGAGACAGCATAGTATGCACTGGCCTTAGGACAATGTTTCTGGTCATCTGTGTAAACGAAGACTTGAAAGTGCACATGAATTGTTGGATATAAAGAAGGTGCCCCAACACACTGGAAGTCAGTGATTGGAACGTCATCCCAGTGGCTTCCTGGGTGAGAGAATTACGGTGCCAATGGCTTTATGGAGATTGGGTCCTTATCTCATAAAAACTCATGTTAAAAAAATTCGTGTGTCATTTGGCAAATCATAAAGGAGGACACGCACTTAGGAAAATTCAGCACATTAGTTAAAACAAAGCCAAATACTCTAAATATTGTTTTTGCTTTACAAATATGTGCTGTGTGGTATACGTCTTTTTTGTATTCTCATCTTACTGCCACAGCAAGAAAAGAAGAAAGCGTCTCTTAATATGATCAAGGGGAGGATGGAAAGATTAAAGTGCTAAATAATATATTTTCTGTTCCAATGGAGACCTGTATGCACATAAACCTAGAATAGCATCAGAAAATGGCTGGTATTAGGAGGAGAGGGAACAAATAGTGGGGCCAGCATTTTCTGTGGGTAAGAAAGAAGGGTATAAAACAAATTTATGAGATAAAATGTATTTGCAAAGGTAAGTATGCCAGGGGATAATTTTCATGGGTATATCGGCCTCTGTACTTTAAAGAAGAGGTTAAAATTAAATAGAAATATAGACAGTAGGGGTTTTGGTGAGGTTTTCGGTAAAATCTATTATTTAAAATAAATCGGAACCCTAGCTGGGTGGAACCTATCACTTACCAAATATAAAAAGGCGTGAAAAAAACCACCCATTACCTTTTTCAGTGCTATTAAATGCCAAATATCTGGTGCTGAAGTGAAACTATTATGGTCAGATAGATGCTGTACATGTCAAGCCACCATTCTCAGCAATGGCAATTGCTTAGATTGTTAAAACTAGCTTTGGTTGTGATAGCACATTTATGATCCAGCCTTAAGGAATTCCACCCATTGACAGCCAACATCTATTTCTTCATGATTGAACAACAACACCAAAGTCACATCTCTTATTTGCACATTACATTGCCATTTACAAAATGCTTTTGTTTGGAACATCTCCCATGATCCTTGATTGTATCTGGTTCTGGTTGTAAATGGGAACAATAATAGTAACAGTTTGTCATCTGTCTTGTGCCCTGGTGGTAGCTTCAACAACCTGGTCTCTTTCAAGGGGGCAGAAATATTCCTCAAGCTTCCTCATAACATTTCAGGAGCATCTTCTTTATGAAACAGATGCTGCAAATCAGTATTTTTAAGTATAGTCACTTGAGGCAAAGTGAAATAAAAGTGCGTTCCAGAGCAATTAACCCTGTATCTCCCTGAACTTACCATGATGCCACATTTTGGATCCTAGGAGCTTTAGACATTCTGTTGGAGATGGGGAAGCATAGGCCTGGGGAATACAGAAGGACAGTGGGATATTTAGAATCATTTTGTCCTGGTAAAGGGTTGTAAAAAAAATAAAGTGTTTATTAGAAGAAATGGTGGTGGGGAGGGGGGGAATGTTTTTCACACCTGTTTTCACACTTCTGAAGTGATAAGTCCAGCCCTCACAAAATAAAATGCAGGTTTCACACTAAACCCACCCAGGCATATTCCTATAGTGTCCTAAGCCATTTATTCTGTAAGAAGAAAGAGGCAGGGCCCCTGGCTGGCTCAGTCAGAAGAGCATGCAACTTTTGATTTTGGGGTCATGAGGTCAAGCTCCATGTTGGGTGGCTGGGTGTAGAGATGACTTAAATAAATAGAAACTTAAAAAAGAGAAAGAAGAAACAAGGTCTCTTGCACAAATCAGCAGCTAGGGAGGTCTCTGCCATCTTTGCTTTGTACTCCTGTCTTCCAGATGTGTGAACCATCTACTACTATATGTCATGTATGGATCTCCAAGGCAATCTTCTAGGTCTCCGAGGACTTTGGCTCTAGATTAACAACAATTTTTTTCTTTGCCTTTTTTTGATCTAAATACTCAGGGAATCAGGCACCCGAGTTCATGATTTTACCATGAGATTCCCATGTCTTTTATATGTCTTAGATTCTCTTGGCCACTGTTTCTGTTCCTCCCCAGTCACTCACTGACATGGATATAACTTATTTCTCACCATCTTTCATCTCTCAAAAGGGCTTATCTGATCATAACCTAGAGTCACAGATATTATAAGTGGAACTAACTTCAGAGATCATGTAGGGCATTATCTAACAACCAACTCACAGAACCCTTGATTTACCAACCCTTCAAACTCGATCTTTATCATTTTTCTCCAGCTCAGTAATTGCCAATCTCATCTGTGCTGGTGTTGGAAAGAAAAACTAGGACTCATTTTCGATTCATGTTGCCTTTACCACCCTGGGTCTAATCTATCAGTAAATCTTATCTTTTTGCTATCCTGAACATGTCTAGTACTATTCCAAGAGCCACTGTGATCTCTTGCCTTGATAGAGTAAGAGCTTAGAATTCATCTCCTTGCAGCTTAATTTCTCACCTTTCCCTGTGTTACTTTCTACAGACTACTTTTGGAGACTTTGTCTATTGATTTTCTTTCTTTACAATTTTCTGGCTCTGCTCCCTTACTAGGATGTAAGTTCCAGGAGACTGGAAGTGTTGGGTATAGAGTGCACTATTTAACACATGTAATTGTGCCTGGGACATTGTTGGCTCTCAATGAATAGTTGTTGAATAAATTAATCTCCTCCTTCACAGACTGGAAATATGGGTCACAAAGAAGTTACATAAATTTCCTAGGCTCACCAGATTAGTTTGAAAGTTTACAACTAGAGCATGGGTCTCTTGACCTAAGGAAAAGTGAGAAGTAAGCAGTCTTCTCAGCACTGCCAGGAAACCTTGTCATAGATTGGTAGATCTGCCTAGGGAAAGAGACCTCATCCAAGCACCAGGAGGAACTCTGATTAGCTGATTCAGGGAAACAATAAGTAAAAATAATATTAGGTTTTTTCTCTCTCTCTCTCTTTCTTTCTTTCTCTCTCTCTCTTTCTCCTCCTTTCCTTTCTTCTTTCTCTTTTCCTTCCTTCCTTCCTCCCTCCCTCCCTTCAAGGAACAAAGTTACCAGAGTTCTTGCAAGTATAGAGTCCAAGCACCTGCTGTGAGTCTCAAAATCAAAGGTATAAAAGGTTTCTAGAAATTCACCTGGGTACTCAGTACCATGAATGTCTCTAGAAAAAGGGAGGCTACTCAGAAATGGAACTCAAGTGGATCCTAGGCTGTGCTCCAACCTACTGCCTTACCACCAGATGTTCACTGCTGTACCTACTCAAGCACAAGCCACCAGCTCCATGTTTACCCAACTCATCCCAACTCATACCTATTATGGCTTTTCTCCTAACAACTACAAATATTTTTGAGAAAAGAGTTTCAGTGTTTTCCATTAATTATTATTATGTTTATATTAGAATGCTACCAACTGCTAGTTATTGAAAATTAAATTGGATCAATCTTAGCCTAGGTTATATATGAAGGTCTTATATGACCTTATATGGTCTTAGATGAAGCACCATTGACATTATGAGGCCTCTGAGGTAACTTGGTATGTGGTCCCTCAGGGTTTCACTTGCAACTAGGATGAGTTTGCTTGAATAGAGACTCTTTTCTATCTCCTTTCATTGTTTTGTATTGTATTTATCATCTTCTTATCTTCATTATGTGCCAAATAGTTTTCCATGGAATGATTTATCCTAATAATTAAAAGAAGGCAATATTCTTTTGGTGGATGACTGTTTTGTTTGAGTTATAAAATATCATTTGCTTTTTTCTTTGTACCATTGTTCCAGAAGAGATTCATCCTTAATTAGTTTGAGGTGTACAGTAACTTACCTTTGTCTCCAAGTAAAAGATTTTTCTTTTTCAAAATCAGATGAATTCTGAGTTGACAAGGTAAAAAATCTGCAATAAGATTAAAAATGCTAGGATTTTCCATGAAGAAGCTGCTTCTAGAAGTTGCTCTAGTTTAGCACTTCAGGTACTGAACACCTATTAAAGAAATGCTTGTTTGCATTATGTTAGATATAAATTAGGTGACTCACTTTCTCCATCTCTTTCTCTATATTTATTTTTAAATCCTGTTCTAAAGCAGGAACTAGGACCAAATGAAATTAAAGCATTCTTTTGGTTTGATTGGTCTAATATTCTTCAACAAGCTAAGTATGACTCACAGCATAACCCCCTTTTATTAGTAATTAAACTGAGACACTGAAACATTATGTAAACTCATAATAGCAGATTAAATATCAAGGCTGTAGCCCACTGAACAGCACAGCTATGTTTAAACTGATACCTTCAATTCTAAGATAATTTTAATATTTCACCTTATAGGATTGCTACAGAAAAATAGAGTGATTAAGAACAATCGTTGTATTTTATTTTCATTTTTGTTGGACGGGGTTTTCACTTTGAATGATAAAGAACGTAAGATAAATAATGTGCCTATAACATTTTGTTCTGTTTTGTTTTTGCTGTAATGACAAATGCTTCTGTAGTGTGGTGGTGGCCATTGCTTCTTATTAAAGAAAAATCTTTTTCTCTTAACCAAAATAATTACTATCCATTACAGGAAATTTAGAGAGTATAAGCATATAAAAATAAGAAAGTAAGGAGCAACTCATAGTCCCTCAATGAAAAAGTAACCATTGCTAGTATTTTGGTTCACATGCTTCTAAACATTTCATCTATGCATGTTAGATTATGTGCACATTAAAGAAAAATATAACTCCTACTGTAACTTTTTAAAAAATCCCTTTTCATGTAAGAACATATATTGAATATATTTCAGTGTCATTAAGTAGTCTTTCACGATGCCGTTTATCTTGCTGTACCGTTTTTTATTTAATCAATCCCCTATTGTTGAGTATTAGATTGTTTCCAGTCTTTTTCAAGATTATAAATACGATTGGCATAAATGTTCCATGTAGCCAAATATTTGTCCATATCCTTGACTGCTCTTTTAGAACATATTTCTAGAAGTGGATTGTTGAGTCAGTATGTATGGATTGTAGGCTTTTAGTTCATATTAGCACCCTTTTCCTCAGAAATGTTACACTAATTCATATGCTAATTTGATTATGGCTTATTATTTTGGTATTTTCATGCAGGTATTCCTTTTATGGCAACAAACATACTGACTGTGAGGTGCTCTAAACTGCTCATGTAAGAGGGTTGAAAAATAATTGACAAAATTCTACAATGCCTTGATTATTTCAGTTATATTAATTTGGCATAATTCTTTTTCTGGTCTGCTTTTGGCTAGTTGTATCTGAATCAATTACATGTTTTACTATTCTTCTGTAAGAGGCCTCCAATAAATTGAAAAAGGGAGCATATCAGTTGCAATCTAATATGGTATATTAACACTCAATCCAAATTCAGGCAAATGTCATCTGTTAATCATGGGTCAATATAAGAAGCAAGAGTTGTGAGGATATTAACCAGGAAAAGGTTCCAGGATAACTCTGAAGCAGAACCTGTAACCTATTCACCCAAGAGGCTATCATACAAATTAATGTGCTCACCGTTAAAACAGGCAAAGCTTCCAAAGCTCAGCTAGATTACCTGCTCAGATGACATCAGTACGGAGAAGGCTCAGACATAATTTCATCTTTTAATTTTATTTCTTGTCTCTTCTAAGCTTACTACTTCTTTTTTTTTTTTTAATCTTAAGTGGGCTATGGTAGAGATTAGGCATCATTTACACTTTTTAGATTCCAAATTGTGAAAAAAACAAGCATTGATACTGGTATTTTCATGAGAGTCTCTTAACCTCTCTATAAGTTATAAAGTCTGTTCATGAGTCATGCGCCAGCAGATAAAAACAATTAAAATATCAAATCTTTCCCCACTTCTAGCCCTAAAAATGTTTCTAGGCTCAAAAAGGAACTAGGTTCTTGGCAATTTTAACCTAAAATGCTTCTTCAGCTTTTCTTAGACTCTGGCCATCTCAAAATGCAACTGAAGACAAAATCGTCCCATAAGTTTAATTTTTGGTGATTGAACTTACATCTTAAAAACTAAGCTGTTTCACTTCCTTAGAAAAAGCAGATTTCTTGAAGATCGGTTTCCATTCCATGTTTGTGATTCCTAAAGCACCTAATCTTTGGTATATATTTGTGTGGAATGAATGAGAATGTTCTGTGGCTCCACAGAAGCAGGATAGGACAACTACCGGCAGCATACGTGGTAGAGAGCACACCTAGGCATGCAGGGGTCAGAATACCCAGCTTCTCTTTCCTCTTGTGCCAGCTGACTCGCAGGGTCACCTTTGACAGTTAATCAATCTCTTTGAACTTAAGTGTTCATAGTTATAAAATGATGACACAAGTATTCTTCTTTGAGAACAGATTGTTTTGAACATCAAGGGAAATGAAATAGAATATTGTGTAAGGTGATTAGTACATTTCAAATGAAAATTATTATTTTGAAGACGTGTGTTTTCCTTATTGGAATTCTTTATTCTTATTTTCCAGTGTTGAGGTTGGAATGATAACTTAAGTCAACAGTCTCTGCATATAGTCTTTTATCTTAAATTTTGTAAGTAGAGGTTTTTACTAAAAATTATATATATATATGTATGTACATACATATATATGTATGTACATACATATATATATATATATATGTATGTATAGTGATCTAATTATTTTTCTCTTCCTCTCCTTCCTTTTTTAATTGAAAGATAACACACTTGTAGAAAAATACCCAATTCATAGATGAAGAAGCCCATGTAAACAGCATTGTAATCTAGGGATAGCACCTGGGGAGGTCCTCTCACACTTTTCCTGCTACCTAATTCTCCTCACCTCCAGGGGGCCAGGATCCTGGATACCAGGATCCAACTCTATTAACTTATTTCCCTGTGATGTCATGCTAAAATGGAGTGGAATCAGCGTGCCCACTAAGCTGTGTGACATAGCAAATTGCTCATGGTTTATTGGCACCAATTCTCATCTTTAAAAATAAGGAGGTTGAACTTTTAGGCACCCACCCCCATATCAGCGTTTAAAGATTCTTCCAAAGAGCACCGTTTATGTAAGTTCAACACGTTCTGTGATTTGTTAACTAAGATGGAGCTTCTCAGAATCCATGTTTTAAATGAGAGGTAGTCAATTAACTTTATCCTCTCCCATAAATAAAAACAAACCATGAACCCTATGGACTGTGTGATAAACATGGTCCCAGGAGGAGTGGGTGAGTGAGGATGATGCATGAAGCAACTGTCTCCTACAGCACTAGGAGGATTGCCTCAGAGGATTCTCCTCTGTGTGATGAACTGGTCAACATCACATCACAGCAGCAGCAGCAAATCCTTTATATTTTGACTGTTTTAGATCCACCATTCAGGTTTGGGATGGATATGGACTCCTGCCATTTAGCAACTAAAATACTGTCTGACAAGCGAAATGGAATACTTAAGTAATAAGATTAAGATTTCCTTTTGCCTCAGTGGTACACTATCAAGAAGGAACCTATAGTTCTATGATTTCAGTCCTCAGAATCTGAATGAGACGAGGAAGAACAAATTAGGATAACTTCCTCCAAGAGTCAAAACAGTAAGCATTGCCACCTTCCTCCACAGTCTTGTGACACGTGCTCTGAGTTGAGTTTCCTATGGTTTTAAGATCCTCTTAGCATGAGGGATTTATTTAGATGATTTTATTTTGTTATCTCTCTTGAATGATTTCTTCAAAGAGAAAGATCTGTATTTAATACCAACCAAACAGATGAGTGAATGACAATCTACTTTTCAAAAGGACTAGAAACCGGACACTATACCCCTGAGGGAAAGTGTACAAATCTCCAGGATTCAGGGGACATGTTACCCACATGCTTCCTGTTCTAGGCTTGAATGAAGACATACACCTTTCTCTGTGACCCGAAGTGAGGTTTTCCCCAAGAAGCTCGTGTAAGTTAGGTGAGAAGTCAAGTCTCTTTTCCTTGAGAAGCACTGGATAGAATGACATGGCCCTAAAAGAGAATAAGAAAATGATTGTTCCCAATTGTGGTGGCTCCAAGTACATTTTTCAGATCATGGTTTTGGCTGCCCAGGAGAAGGGCATGGTGAGCCACAAGTTCACAATATAGTATTGTCACATCTTGATCCAACTTTAGCAGAGATAGGAGACACAGTCTCTTCTCTGGACTCTTGTGGAATGTGACCTTCTGCTCCTCCTACATGGAAAACCCATATTCAACTGGCTATGGGTGTTGTCTCCTCTGAAGCCTTGTTGCATGAGAACACTTTCTGCTTACCTTTGAGAAAATTGCTTAAATACAATTGCACTCCCAACCAGCATTTCCCCCAGCTCTTCTGATGTCAAACAAAAAACTCAAGCCCCAAATCTAAACACCAGACAAGTAGCTTGAAAAATGAAAATAAATTTTCAAACCCAAAAGCCGTGTGCTTCTGTGATTGAAAATCTTTTTCTTAGCGAGTGGGAGTTGCTTTCATCATTGCTGGTCATATGTTTTTGTTTTTCATTTCTGGTGGAGAAGTTTTCTAGGGTATTTTTCAAACTTTCCAGCTTAGCGAAGCGTTGGCTAAAATTGAAAAGAGAACTAGGCGTTGGGTCGGAGGCAGCATTAGGTTTGTTCTGGTGGGGGGTGGGGGGGCAGGTTGCTGACACAGCGAAAATAAGACAAAACATTTGAAACTTCTGGCTTTGTACTTCTCAAATGCCTCTTTTAGAAATCGCTTAAGTCGTTATTAACATCCACCACCCACCTTCCCTTTTTGGTCCTGACATTGGGTAATAATAGATAATGTTGACATATGTTCCCTGCTGGTCAGAAATACTATACTTCTGTGAAAGGTAACATTTTCAAGCTATGACAAAATGTATTTTACTTGGACAGAACATTCGTTATTGGACTAATCTCAGAATGTGGGCTGTGGGGTAAAAGTTTTAACATTTTAGTTGTGGGAGAAAGTTTGTCGGAAGAGTAAAAGCATCAGTATGGGGTGTGTTTAGCTTTCACCATTTCTAGAGGTATTGGCTCGATGTCAAACTCTTATGTCCTTAGGAATGTAAAGGAAACATTCCCAGTATGTATGAAGAACAGCTGTCCATGGACACAGCAACTTTTAAAAGTGATTATACCCAACTTCACTGCAGTACGGATTATGGAATCAAAAAATATTTTTCACTGTGTACCAAAGAATTCTGTTTTACAGGCCAGTTTTAAAGCTTTTAACTGCATGAGACATATGCTGCAGTTCTGTTGTTTGTTCTCCATGTGATGTACTCTGAAATATGTAAAAGAGAGAGAAGGAGAGAGAGAGAGAAGAAAAGCGTGCAAATTCTTCTGATCAAATGTGGTCCTCAAAACTACTTTTGAAACTAATTTAGGGGATGAGTAAGGAAATGCCCCAGCTGGCTTCCATGCTACTGAAGTCTGAACAGCCCTTTGCAAAACTGGAAAAATTGATTTTGTTTTGAAGGCTCACACAGACTTTTGTGTTGTGGAAATTGGACAGAGTTTTTATTGAATCTGGTCCTTTGTGTTTTATGACAGTCTGAATGGGTGTTAAGATTCCACGAATAAATCTCTTGCCGTTTCTGAGATTTCTGATATAAACATGGGCTCTGTCAATTTGTTCTCTGCACAAATGTCTTTTTGAATGTTAACAAACATGGCGCATTGACGGGTGGGCTGGCCAATGGGAGAGCAGTCTGCCGCACTTGGTAGGACATATTGGTGATTTTTCTTTTGTTTCTCAAAGTTGTGGCCATTGAGAAGTAGCGGCTGCTGAGGGGTATGGTAGTGGTAGAAGAGAATGAGGACTTCATGACAAAAAAGAGGTTAGGCTGTTGGGGAAGTGGTGTTAATGGCCTTCAATTGAAAGTCTGGCCAAGATACCACAATAAGGGGATTGTGGGTTGGCCCTCAGGAAATGAATTAGTTATCTTCCTCAGGGCCTCAGGTGAGTCACTGAGAGGAACATAAATAGTGAAGGCAAGAATATGTTTTAAAAATATAGTCTTCCTATATTCTGCATTAGTTTGTGATTTTTGAGTGTCCTTTAAACTTGAATGTCAAATGGATAATACCCTAAAATTAGTTTCCAAGTAAATACTGTAATTTAAAGCAGGCAAGCAAGCAAGCAAAAAAAAAAAAAAAATCTCCATTTTTAAAATAAAAATTAGGTCATGCTCTATATAAACACTTTTGAAAGAGAATCACGATTGAGTTTCAGGACATGTTATGTTCCACAATTAATGGTAGTGAAAAATTACATATTATATAATTTGAAGTTTTCTAATGTATAACTATCATTATAGCTATCATTCTGAACCTAGCATTGGGTTTTCATTTTGAAACACAAGTCCAAGTCTCAGTGGCCTAAATCTTATTCTTCAGATATTTAATGCCCAGACTAGAGATGTGATGGCTCCTTTTTCTTGCATCAATAAGAATTTATTATGTGGTTAAACTGCCAAACAACATCCAACTCTTTACTTAGCTTGTACATAATTGCCCTCCTAGCGTGGTTAGTGGGTATATGGAGCCATTGCCTCACCATATTCTGCCCTACACACTGCCCTTCATGGAGACTTGGTAAAGGATCTGAGTAGTCATTTTGGTGGAATTTACATTCATGATAAAATCAACGAGCTAATGGGGATGCTTCATGGGAGATTTTAATGCACTCTGTTATTGGCATTATAAATTGGGCCAGTTACTTGATGTGCTTCTCTTTGTGGGCCAAATTCTGCCCTCTGTTTCTTACTTGAGATTCCCACTGAAGTAGTAATTACCAAGTGGAAGAATACTAAAAATGTTCAGCCAAATTCTGTTCTAAGTTGCTATCATGTAACTCCCAATGAAGTTAATTATGACTTAGTAAGAACTAGTGCTACAGCGTCTTAAGGGCTTTGGAATTCTGTGATCTGCCATCCAAGACACCAGGCCAACAGTCTGCCTTTAAATATCTCATTTTAAGAGGCAGATTGACTCTGTAGAAGGTGGACATGGTTATTCTGTAACTATATATGAAATGGGACTTAAATAGTAGAATTTAACATATTTGAACTTGTTTGATCTTGTTGCAGTCTCCCTCTTTGGGGGAGAGTTTGTTTTATAAAAACTTTAATTCTCTCTTGCATCAGAATCCATTGGTATGAGTTACCTCCTGTCCCATTTTCCCAACATCCCTTAACTGTAATAATATGTAATTTTTATTTCCATTAATTGTAAAACATTTGCTTAAGTCATCACTGCGTAGCTATTATTTCCTGGAGCTAAACCATTATATTCCTTAAATACGGATGTTTATATTATGCATAATGTAATTCCTGTCATAAGAATTCATTATAACTTTTCAAATAGTTTGGTTCTCATTTAGCATATGTC
The DNA here is from genome assembly GCA_003697995.1 of Taxidea taxus jeffersonii. Classification (NCBI taxonomy): domain Eukaryota; kingdom Metazoa; phylum Chordata; class Mammalia; order Carnivora; family Mustelidae; genus Taxidea; species Taxidea taxus. Next base: position 78,457 of record RCUC01142199.1, on the reverse strand, counting down.
TCAGTTTAGCCTTTTATTATTTTTTAAATGGGAAAAAAAGGGCCACGTGACCTATTGAGTTTGTAGCCTTTTGTCATTGTGCGCATGGGGTAAAAGGGGCAGGCCATTGCCCATAGATCTGGTGTGAGCAGAACCTACTGCGGTTAGAACCATTTATTGGATTATCTCGGATTAAGAGTCTTCTGAAAGTTGATACATAGAGCTGCCCAGCCTTTGGGATCTGCTGGTTCATACCTGAGACTGGTGGTCCAGGGAGTTTCTTGAGGTATATGTTAGGAAGCAGGCAGGTCAGGGAAGGTGGTACATAGTGACCAGTTATATATTCTGTGGGAACTCCAACTTGTGACAGGATTCACATTAAAAGCCATTCTACGTTAGGCTGCAGGACAATCAACTCATCCTTAGAGAAGGCTGGGCATGACAAGAACTGATTTTACTTGACTTCAGGGTTGCCCAAGTTCAAAGCTGCCTTTTGATATGTTGCTAACAAAACTATCAGGGTAAAAGGGGCATTGAGAATTCAATGTCAAAGTTACAAGTACTAGATATAAGGCTAGAAGAAACATCCATCTTTCCCCCCTCTTTGTTCTTTCCCTCTCTTCTTCCCATCCATCCTCCCTTACTCTCTCCTTTTTCCTTCTGTATATATATAAGCATTTATTGAGCTCCTAGCATTTGGCCAGTGTCACGATGACCATTGTGTATAAACAAGAAGAGCCACAGTTCCTGTTCAGGAGAATTCATATTCCAGTTGGGGTGATATTCAAGAAAAACAATTATAGATTTTATCTTACATACGAGTACACTAAGGAGGGATACCCAGGGTGTGTCACTGAAAAGATTATGTTGTAAATCCTTTGTAATTAAATAAAAATAATGTTGAACTATAGCCAATGCAATGAAGACCAGCAAAATTTTGATTTTGCCTGGGATAAATATTTATTGCCTTCAAAAAAGCTTTCAAAGAATTTCAGATTTTTTTCTTAGTTTTTGGGTGCCTTCCCCTGCTCCCTCCCTAGTTGGTACCATTAGCACATGATCTCCTGACCCAGGTTAGATTTTCAAAGACTTCCAAGAGTGGATGAGACTTGAATTGAATCTTGAAGAAGTTGGAGTTATGTAAGTTATAATGAACTTGGTGAGGTGCCCTGGCTGGGGGCAGGAGAGAAAACAGGACTTTGCGGGTGGTGTGTGTTATAGGTAGGCAAATTCTCTGTGAAAATGCACTAAGAAAAAAATGGCACCTGTGGTTTGGTGTTGGTAGAGCCCACAATGGAGATTTATGGGAATTAGGGCCCATTATGACATATTGAAGTATTTGAACGCCATCGAAAAGAAATGAGGAAACACTGAAATTTTGAGTAATTGAATAATAGATTCATATTTTAGAATGAATAGCTCATTTGACAGTGTTGAAAAGAGATTTGGAGATGGGGTTAAGGCAATTGGGAGGCTATTGTAATACTCCTGGCAAATAATAGGAGACCTATAAAGATATTTTGATGGTTGAATCACTAGGACATAGGCAAATTTGAAAAATAGAGATGAGATAGAAGAAGCCTCTCAGAATGACACTTATTTTTCTGGCTTTTTGACTGGGTAGACAGTGATTTTAAAATAAAAATTAGAAACATACTCAGAAGGAGAAATGATGTATTCTGTTTTATGTATCTTATACCTGTGGTCCTTCTGAGACATCCAGAGGAGAGCTCTGTTGGTTTAGCCTAAGAGAAAGACCCTATACCTCAGAGCCAGAAAGTTGGGGTTGAAAGGAGTTGTGAGGGCTGTTTCTGTTCCATATTAAGGGGTTTGGGCTTCTTTTGTCCTTTCATTTATTCACTACCATGTTGACCCAATTTAGTCAGAGTTTGCAAATGTCTACTAATATATGTGGTTTGCGTGTTAGCTAGCATGAATCTTTATTGATTATAGAATATTCTTTATCAGCCACCAACCCTGAGCCTCACGTTGAGCTGAACCAGCCTTTATTTCCGTGGCAATGACCCAAATCCTCTGCTCTCAGGGAAACACAGAGAAACATTGCTGTTGTCCATCACCTATGGTCTGGTAAGTGTCAGGATAAGTGGGGGTGAGGCTAATTGTGGAAGTTGGATCAGCAGCAAATAATTACCTTCTATTCCAATGGAGGTCCAGCTCTGTATAACCTACATATGCTGGCCTAGGTAAGTATTTTATTGATGGAAGAATAGGAGCTTGGGAACAAGCAAGTAGACTTGTTGTTAGATGAGGGCTTCTTAGCTGGGGGTCCATGATCTGCAAGAGCCAGACTTGCTTGTAGGGAATGGTTAGGAACAAGCCCTTGGGGTCAGTCCAGGTATGGAATCCCAGCTCGACCACTCAGCAGGTGTTAAAAAATGTTCTTCAATTGAACTTTCTTATAAGAAAGTAGGATTGGTCATATCTACCTCATAAGGTTGTGGCCAGGACGAAATGTGATACAGCATGACACGGTGCTTAACAAAGTGGTACTTAGTATAAGTACATAAAATTAGAGAGTATTAGTTTTATGGATGAATTTCAGAGAATTTGTGAACACCTGCTATTGTATGCATTGTGTTGTTAGAATGTGTGGAAGTGCTTTTATTTTTGCTGGGAAGAGAATATATGGCTGTCATTGGAGTCTCAAGGAAGCCCTTTTAAAAACAACAGTAACAAAGATCGAAAGCAAACAAATGAAAAACAAAGTAAAGATTAAGAAACTGTCTTGGAAGAGGTGTTAAACAGTGGCTTTAAAAAATAGAATTTATTTTTTAAGGGCAATTTTAGATTTACAGCAAAATTGAGTGGAAAGTAGAGAGAGGTCCCATAAAGTTCTTTTCTCTACACCATCATGGCCTTGTCCACTTCAACATCCTGTACTCAAGGGGACATTTGTTACAACCAATTACCTACAGTGACACATTATTATCATCTCAAATCCATAGTTTACACTAGGGTTCACTCTTGGTGTGGTACATTCTGTGGTTTTGGACAGATGTATAATGACATGTATCCACCAGGATAGTGTAGAGAGTAGTTTCGCTACCCTTAAAGTCCTCTCTGCTCTGCCAATTCATCTTTCCCTCTCCTCTGACCTGTGGCAACCACCGATCTTCTTACTGTTTCCATAGTTTTTCCTTTTCCCGAATGTCATATATTTGGAATCTTACAGTGTGTAGCCTTTCAGATTGGCTTCTTTCACTTCGTAATATGCATTTTAGTTTTCTCCATGTCTTTTATGGCTTAGTAGCTCATTTCTTTCTGGCATCATATAACAGTCTATTATTTGGATGTATCACGGTTTATCTCTTTACCAACCGAAGGTCATTTTGGTTGCTTCCAAGTTTGGCATTTCAGATTAAAGATGCTGTAAAGATCCTTGTGCAGTTTTTTTGTGTGGACATAAATTTTCAGCTCTGTTGGGTAAGTAGCAAGGAGTGCAATTGCTGGAATATCTCTTTCCTCTTGTGTTTTGTAACTCTTTCCAATCATCCTTTCCCTTGCAAACATTCCTAATACTACCCACCCTATCAAAGGATTTCTTTCATTTTCTCCTTCCTCATCCAGGTACCAGGGCCATACTCACTGTTCACAGCAGCCCAAGGTCTCCACTAGTATCCAGAATTCCTTAGGAGGCTTCTTCTTTTTTTTTTTTTTTAAAAGATTATTTATTTATTTATTTGACAGAGATCACAAGTAGGCAGAGAGAGAGGAGGAAGCAGGCTCCTCACAGAGCAGAGAGCCCGATGCAGGGCTCTGTCCCAGGATCCTGGGATCATGATCTGAGCTGAAGGCAGAGGCTTTAACCCACTGAGCCACCCAGGTGCCCCCCTTAGGAGGATTCTATACTGAATACTTTTCATCTTTTATTCTCCACTGAACTCACTTTCTGTTCTGGATCCCATTTTCTATAGTCCAGATCTAGTTGGGAAACTGAGAAATAAATTCTTCCTAATGACTTGATGGTTGGTATTGTAATTCCTACAAAATATATTACATTTTAATAGGTTAGAATTTTCAAGGCAACACTTTCCATAGGATGGGAAGGTTGGAGTGGAGATTCAGGCCACCTGGTCTACCAGTAATGGAGATATTTTTGGGTTTGGAGGCCTTTATGGACTGCAGAAATCTCCCTCTATGATTGATTGTTTCCTCTGTCTTGAATAAGAACCACACCTGTGAATTTTCATCCTTCTGCGGCTACTTTGTTAAGCCTCAGGAAAGCAACAAATTTACTTTGCCTTAGTTAGTCTTTCAGCAAAATGGGAATGGCTTTCCACTTGCTAAGAACCGTATGTAGTTCGATTTCCTTTATTTTTCCCTTTGTTTAAGGCAACTGGAAGATGGACTAAGTGTTCTGAATTTAAATATGAGATTTAAAGTACAAAATATCACTGCATAGTAATAGATCAGATTTTTCAAGAAATCCCTTTGGGGAAGTTAAACTTCCATTTATACAACAAAAGCAATATTTATCTTGCTTCTTAATGTTATTTTGTAAAATCTACCTTAAAATAACACAAATCAGCAAAGCCTTCTTCCTTAAAGAGACCTTTTTAAAGGGAGTGAAAACATAGTTGTAACATTGCTTTTTGTGAGGCATGTGAAAAGAAAATCCTGGAAACACATGTTTATTTTTTTCAGTTCCTGACCACTGTGTTTGGAAAAACTGCCAAGTGTGACTTAAAACTTGCAAATACAGTAACTTGCTTTGAAATTTGGACCCATAATGTCTTAGGCTGTTTTTTTGTAGAAAAGGAATTGTTATGTTAACTTTGACTTCTTCTGATCACTCTGTTTCCCTGAAATCAGTTGCATGTGGATTAATAGGACAGATCCAATGAATGAATACCATAAATGTAACTGACAGTCCTTAATATACAAATACTAGACATGGGACATCATCAATTCTTGAAAGAAGTATTCTTTATGCTTTTATACAAGTGCTTAAGAACAGGTTTAAAAAAGGACATTGGAAACTTGCCAGACCTTCTTTGTATTTTGAAAGCCCACATCAAGAAGTGGTAGTAAATAGTTGTTTGAATATAAGAAAAAGGAAACTGTTAGCATTTTTTTAAAGATAAAAAGACAGTCCCAAGGAAAAGCTTCATAATCTTTGAAATATGAATATGTTGTTTAATCAGTTTGAAACAAATGACAAGTTAAAATGTATGCATTTATATAAATAGACAAAATAGTTTCATTACCTGCTAATTAAATAAAGGTAACTGGCTGTTTTATTGAGGGCATATTTCAAGACAACAATTTCTACTTTACATCATTTGATTAGTTGCAGGCAGAGTGAGATGGACATTGGTCTTGAATTTTCAAAGTTAAGACAACTTATATGTATACGTATTTTCTTAGCTTTGAAAAAAATATGTTCTAAATACATCTGAATACATTGTGCTTGCTTTTCAAAATACAGTAACCAATCTTTAAACTTTTCTTTCTCAGCTTCTCATTTTTATCTCACAGAAACTGGACAGTTAAGTATTAACATACTAAATTTTTTTTTCATTTGATTTGCAGGCAAACATCATTGCTGTACATTTTTGATCAGCACAGAAATAGAAAAATATTTGTAAAATTGCCTGGGATCCAACAATGATTTGTCAGTTTCCTTGTGTAATAAGAACAACTTAAAAAAATAACATTTTATATTTATTAAAGACTTTGATATGTATTATTCAAGCTTAACAATGGCCATTTAGCAGATGTTATTATTCCTTTTGTACAGATGAGGAAAGAAGATAGAGAAATTAAGAGTGGAGGTAGAGATTCATTTTCTCTCTCTCCCCAAGTTCCCACTGACTTTAATTAGTAACAAACAAACTAGTATTTTAAAACCGTCACTTCTGTCCTCTCTTGGAAGAATTCAGAATGAAGAAGCTGTCCTGTTTCTTCATATTATTGGCAACTAATTGGAAGGAAGAGTGATTTATTTGTCAGATTGCTAGATGACAAGTCTGATAACGATTGGCCTAGGTGTCTGTGGTGGGGTTAATAGTCTAAGGTTTATTTTGTAAGTTTTAGTGAAATTTCTAATGGTATATGGCTCACCTGGATATCTTATGAAAAATACTGATTTCAGTTCAGTAGGTCAAGAGTGGGGACCTAACTTTGCCTTTCTAAGAATCTTCCAGGGGTTGATGCTGCTGGTCTAAGGATCACACGGGGAGTAGTGAGGTCCTAAAGTGTCTTACTTCCATTTCATAGCACTACCCCTGTAGGTATACCATGTTCTCACCTTTTCCTCTATGTGGGAAAGGTCTACAGTTTTCCAGGTCTTCTGCTTGTCATCAGTGGGTGAGTTTCATTCAGGGTCGATGAGGAAAGGGGTAGAGTTTCCATTTTGCCTTGGATAGAAGGAGTGTTCTCCATTTCTCAGTTGGTTCAGAACAAGGAGGGAAGAGGATTATGATCAGACCAGCAGTATATTTTCCAAGAATCTGTTTTTATGCCATTGGGAGTTTACATTCTAGAGAGAAACAAATAGAAAGCATATATATGGTATATTATTCAGAGGTTTCAATTTTTTGATAGGTGGTCAGGTAAGCTCTCACTGAACAAGGAACTGTGGAAGATTAAAATGATGGTTAAAAGGAACTCATTTAGTGCCTGATGAATGGCAGGTGCTGAAAAATACTCCTTTCCCTTTCCTCTGCACACTTGAAGGGGTGACCTGTATTTATCTCTTGTGTTCAGGGCTGGGAAGAGTGTTTCCCTGTTGGTGGGAACCCATGAATTTTGTGTCTTCTGTGTGATATTTGGAAGTCCAGTGGCATTTGGAAAATCATCACAGGGACTCTAGCAGGTCCCCTGGCCATTTAGCTCCTATATGACATGGGCACGTCCCATAGGAGTCTGTCACCAGTGACAGATGACTATCCTTCTGGGGAAATTCACTCTTTTCACCAAATAATTAAAGGGAAAATGCATGAAGGTTTACCCTGAATTTAGGAAAAGGCTTCCAGTTCTTGTATTGATTGACATTCTCCTGGGCTCCCTAAGTTCTCCAAGTTGAGAGAATGAGTTTTAGAGATTCATGGATGAGTAATTTGATGAAGTGAATAGCACAGAGTCTAGCACATGGGATAATTGTTTTTTGAATATATAAGAGTGGATGATTGCCTATTAAATAGGCATTATCTAATGAGTGAGGCATGTAAGCATCCTCTTTTATTCTGGGCCAGTCTAGCTAAGGATGCTGTTTTGGGAAACATGGTAGCAGTGATACTGGGAATATGTTTCTAGTTTAAGTGTGTGACATAAAGTTGTTATTTGGATCATCACTTATCAGCTTTGGTTTATTAGTATGTATAACTTGGTCTTAAGTGAAGACTCTATTCCAGTTTTCTGTAATTGCACAGTAAATTAGACTTGCCACACTTATATCTGAGTTTCACAGAAGTCATCAACTAGTCACCAAAGAACTTATTCGGAAAACCACTGTAATAGCTATTTGTTTTAGGATTGACTCTGAGCTGCTTGAATATGTCTTTCACTTTGTTTTCATTATAAATGTATTACACATATTTCTAGGTCAACATTAAGGTAATCTACAGCTAACTGAGGTAATTTGGCACTCACACACAGTGTTCTAAAATGGATGTGCTCTGAATTTCTTGTTTCCGATTTGAGATGGTCAACTGAAATACAGTTGACTCCCTCTTTAGTTTCTTCATCTGTAAACCGGGTGTAGTGTTTTATTCCTACAGAGCAGGCTGTGACCATCAATTAGGTATTTGTTGCAAAGAGCTTTGATAGCTTGCAAGAATGACCTTTTATAAAAACAGGATACATTGTACTTATCCTTACAGTATTTTCTTGATTTTAATTATAACTCATCTTTTTTCCAACCGCAGAAAAAGAACGGAAAAGGGAAAATTTGAGTACAGAGGGTAGCACTGATTTCCATCACAAAAAGAGATTCTACAAAACTCTGGAGGGAAGTCACACACAGTATAGGCTGATCCTGGGTGGGTCTGGTGTTAAATTTAAATGCCGCCTTGAAGGAAGACAGGAGAGACTCCTTCAGTGTACCTACTCAGGACTGGAAAACAAAACCCACAGTAGGTATATATTATTATATATTTGTAAACTTAAAAATCCATAGGTTGTCATGATTAGAAGAGGTTTTTAGATCTTCTACTTTAACTTCATCTTTTTACAGATATGAGGAAATGGAGATTCAAAAAATCTCTGTGACTTGCCCCAAACTACACAGAGAATTGCTTTCCTGATCTCAGACCTGTGGTCTTCTGTTGGTATATGACTGGGTCTTAGGATACTATACACATCATTTTCAAAAGATGTAATACTATTGAGATGTATCCTAGTACACCAAGCTAAGACTTTGGGATCTGTTTTACTGTGGCATGTAAGCATGACTTGTTTGATCTAAGCTTCTTTAAGTTAATTTCTGTCTGTGTTATCAGTGCTTAGGGTACTTATCTCCCTTAGTGTTCTTGGGTTTCAGAACTGGACTCTGGCTAACTTAAATACAAATAAAAATAAATCTATATATAGCTAAAGTAAGGATGTATTGGAAAGACATGATGCAGAAGAAAAGAAGAGGCCAAACAATCAGGCTCAGAATGTTTTATTTTTTATTTATTATTTATTTAAAAGAAGATTTTATTATTTGTTAGAGAAAGAGAGAGCGAGTGAGCACAGGAGCAGGAAACAGGGGAGCTGCAGGCAGAGGGAGAAGCGGGCTCCCTGCTGAGCAAGGAGCTTGATGTAGGACTCTATCCCAGGACCCTGGGATCATGATCTGAGCCAAAGGCAGGCAATTAAAGGATTGAATCACCCAGGCATTCCCAGGGCTCAGAATGTTTTACACCAACGTAGTTGCAGAAATTCAAGTAAGAGAACCTAACATAGCTCCATAGTGGACAATGCAGCTCCATTCACTGCCCCTACATCTTATCATCTAGGAAAGCTACATATTTCAGGGTCGGAGGATCTGACTAGTCTATGTTGGTTTATGTGCCCACACCTTGGCTGGGCGTGCAGTGAGTGGGTAGGGAGTACATGGAACATTCTGATGGACAAATTTCTACATCTGGATGTATAAGGAAGGAATAGTTCTCAAAGGGGGTAAAAATTAAGCAGTTGCTATCAAAAGAGGGTGGCATGGATTCAGGGCAACAGAAACATACATATGTCCCAGAATCCAGTTCACTACTTTAGATGGGAAAGAATGTCATGTGTACAAATTTTTACTTTATAACATGAATTTTAAAAAATTTCAGATATTGGAATTCAGTCTTAGTTGATACTTTCACTTTGTTCATTTATCTAATTCCAATTACATTTAGATTTTCTTATTCCATTCAAGTCAACTAGAGCAAATATAACAATAATAAGGATTTTGTTCAGTTTGGTTATAAATATTCATTCACTTGGTCAGTTTATTTATTCAACATAAATTTATAATAGAATTTGAAAACACAGGATTCAATTTCTGACACTAAATTGGCAGGGGGGAGAAGCAGAGATTTTTTTTTTGACCGAAATATTTTACACAACAGACTAAATGAGTGGCTTTGAAGTAGTATTGGGAGGTGGCTCTAAATTCCCAGTGGTCTCTGTGGATAGTGGGGAGACAGCCAACTGGTTGGGCTTCAGTTCCTCTCTGCCTCTACCTCTCCTTACCTGCTATTCCATTTTTCTACCTAGACCTCTCCATTTACTTCAACCAGAAGAGTTTCAGTGTTGTTTGTTTGGTACCTGAGCAAGATTTCCTTTCATGGAAAACAAACAGTTTTTAAAATTACTAAACAATATGTTATCGTTAAATGTTACTGTATTAACTGTTCACGTACTTATTAGATTTATCAAATAAGTATCGTTCTAGTCCTAACACTGGGTAATAGGGAACATGTCTGTGTAGGTGTGGAAAGCTCATCTTTTTAATTAAAAAAAAAAACAATCAAACATGTAGAACCTATCTGGAATTAAATAAATAGAGAGTGTTCACTGTGGATGAAAGTCTAGACTATTCCTGTTGGGGGAATATTAAGACAGATAAAAGACATCCCTGTAGTTTGACTTAGTTGGAAAGACAAACCAAACATAAAATAAGAAAAGCTCAAGCAAAGAACTGACTTTAGCAGGCAGTACCCAATACTCATAGACTGTACCACCTCATCTCCATCTGGAGGGAGTTATAGGGGAGAGTTTGTGTATCATCAGCCCAGGCAGGGGGCCCTCCTTGATGATGGCATATTCTGTTTGGGTTTAAAGTTCTAGGAGTCTAAAGATATTTCAAAATATGTCAGAAAGTCCTTTTCTGTTATAGATTATTTCTGCATCTCTAAATCATGCAAATTCTTAAGTGCCTTTTGGATTTGGGGGCAAATGTGAGAACAGTATTTAAAATAATCTCATCTTCTCTCTCTGCCTTTAATCTGACCATTTCCAGATCTGAAATGAAAAGCAAAGTTACATAATTATATTCTTGTATATGGAGGATGAAACGTTTTTATTTGGGCTGTCAAGAAGAAACAATGTTAAATTCATAAAAATCAAAATTGCACAGAAAATTGGAGTTTTTGTAGCTATAGATTTTACTCTGAGTTTGATCTCTGTCATTGTCTGTGTGGTGATGTCTGACTCTATGATTTTCCATTATGTCTGTGTTTGAAAGCTTGGTTCTGTCCTCCCTTCATTTAAAACATTCCTAGAGCCATTTTCCAATGAAATCCCACCCAGTGAATTGACTCACATCAGAAGAATTCCAGAAATAAGAACAATTGTGCTCTTTTTGTCATTGATGTAATGGTGTTTTCCAGCATACTTTACTAGTCATGAGCGATATTTTGGCAGGCAGCTGAAACAACCCTAGATATCTGATTGTGTTACTGACTGCTACCTTCCAAAGGGTACCTCTGGGGAAGATACATTATTTTAGGAACATTCTTTATTTCTTAGCTTGAGATATTATCTGTTAGCAAAATAGTAGATTAAAAAACATGAGAGTGTTTTTTTTTTAAGTGTATCTGAGGAATATAACTGCATATATTCAGAACACCAGGTTCTAAACATACAGATTCCTTAAAAACAGAGTAGTATAAAACAGTTGATAACTCCTGGACTTGTCCTTTTATGATTTTGGTGTTTGTTACAGCAGCCTTAATGGATGAAGACAGAAATAATCATTATTAACATACTTGCAGATTTCATTCTCATTTTTTTCTCTGGATATGTTTTTATCATTTGAAAAGTGGTCCTTATCATGATTATCTAGCTTTTATTTTTTTAAAGATTTTATTTACTTATTTGTCAGAGAAAGAGAGAGCATAAGCAGGGAGAGTGGCAGGCAGAACAGGCAGAGGGAGAAGCAGGATCCCTGCTGAACAAGGATCCTGATTGGGACTTGATCCCAGGACCCTGGGATCGTGACCTGAGCTGAAGGCAGACACTTAATTGACTGAGCCACCCAGAAATCCCCATATGTAGCTTTTAGATTTTAGTGTTACCTTGTGAGAACAGTTTCTTAGATGATCTTTAAAAATCACAATTTTGAGGGACTAAATAATATTCTATTATACAGAACTTATTTAATTATTATTTAACTTATTAACTTATTTAAATATTCCCTATTATTGAATGTTTAGGTTGCTTGAATTTTTTATTCATTATAAATAACATTTCCATGAACATCCTTCTACACATATATTTAAAAGTATAATGAATACATTCAAATACATAAATATTTTTTAAAAAATTGAAGCCTTCCAAGTGCTTTTCTGAAAATTTGTAGCAGTTTACCTGCCCATCAGTATTGCCTCATAGGTTTGTGAAACCCAAATCAAGACTTTCTTTTGCATTTTGATCTGTTACTCCTACATAATAAATGGGCAAATTCTTACTAATTTCCCCCATGGTTAACACACAGACAAAATCTGTCCTTGCTCATTATGACATTTAACTGCATATCTTGAATTTCATTAAAGTTTCAATAGTTATAATTCATTTCTGAAGAAATTTTAAGTGGCAACAGAAAAAGAAAGGGATTAAAAGAGTTATATTATTGGCTATAAGAACTGTATGGACTTAAAAGTGGCTAATCATTACAGAGAACAGAAGGGGCAGGCTTAAAGGTTTTTGTATTTTTTGTCCTCATTTCAAAGGGCAAAGACAACCAGAAGAAGAGACTGGATCATCATTATTTATTCAACTACTTGGTTCTTCCTGTGGGGCATATCTTCTTTGCATCACTATTCACAACCAGCTTTTCAGTCAAATCTGATTGGATGTTAGGTTGAGTGGAAATATGGCCAATGGAATTTATGTGAGAAGAGTATATCACACGTGTGGCCTGCATCTAGGTTTCAGTCATTCTTTAAATATTATTGAGGACCAACTAGGTGCTGGGCCCCATTCTAAGCATATCAGTGATCTACAGAGATTAAAAACTCTTGCCCTCTTGGAACTTACATTCCTGTAGGAGAAGACAATAATAACACAAGAAATCCATCTTATAATATATTTGGAAGTAATTAGTGAAATAAGGGAGGGAAGGGGATAGCTTGAGTGGGAGTAGATGTTAACATTTTTTAATGGGTAGTTAGGAAAGGTCTCCCTAACCAGATGACTCTTGAGCCAAACTTGAAGAAGGTGAATAAATGAGCCATGCAGATGCCTGGGGCAAAGACCCACGGGGGTCCAGACATGTATGGTCCATTGGAAAATTGGCTCTGCAAAAGTATTTGTAAAGAGGGTCCAAGATATGTGAGACAGACCAAATCCTGTGAGAGAACAGAAGTCTGTATGGATGATGAGCTTGACCCAAAAGCCACTGAAGATGAGAAGAAAGATCTTACATGGTGGTTCCTATTTAAATCCAGTCTTAAATATGTCTAAAAAGACTTCTGCTGCCCAAGTGACACTGAGTTAGCACTGAGCATACCACAGAAGGGGAAGACCATTCTCCCTTACAGATCTCACAGCACAAAGGACTATGCCACATAGGGTATAGGATAAGCAGCCATGGTCACTGTGGTATGAGATCATCCTAGGGAAGTTGGCCTCTAGCAAGTGGCTCTTGAATTGTGGATACTGGTAGGGATTGTTGTGTCTTGTGGAATAAAGGGCAACCCCAGCAAAAACTACTGTCTTGAATCAGGAGAGAGCTGGAGGAGCTAAACGGTCAGTGTGGCAAGAATCGTAAGTCATAGAGACAGAATAAGGCAGAGCCTGGTAGACATCAAAATAATGGAGTACAAAAGAAAGAGATCCCTTGGGAACTTTTAGAAATGTGTGTGTGTGTGTGTGTGTGTGCGCGCGCATGCACGCATGTGCTTTATAGGAGGTCAAGGTCTGTCAGAGTAACTTATGTATGAAATTTATTTTTTCCAAGTTTTTATTTAAATTACAGCTAGTTAACTAACATACAGTATAATATGAGATTCAGGTGTAGAATTTAGTGATTCATCACTTACATACAACACCCGGTGCTCATCAGGACAAGTGTCCTCCATCATCTATTTAACCCATTCCCCCACCCACCTCCCATCCAGCAACCCTCAGTTTGTTCTATATAGTTAAGAGTCTGTTTCTTGGTTTGACTCTTTTTTTCCTCTATGTTCATCTGTTTTGTTTCTTAAATTCCACATATGAGTGAGATCATATGGTATTTTCTTTCTCTGACTGACTTATTTCACTTAGTATTATACTCACAAGCTCCGTCCACATTGTTGCAAATGGCATGATTTCATTCTTTTTTCATGGCTGAATAATATTCCATTGTCTTTATTTCTTTATCCATTCCAGTTGATGGACATTTGGGCCCTTTCTGTAATTATTTTTGTAAAATAAATTGAAGTTTATTTTAACCTGATTTGTCCTCACAGGCAAACATGTAGATTATTTCTTAGCATTTTTAATATTTTAGTATTGAACGAAAGTTTTGCCATAACTACTTTCTCTTTAATTTTTTTCCTTTTTTAGGCCAACAATACCAAAGACCAACAGTAAAAGACAGTACTAATTTCTGTAGCAGGGAAGTGTGACTAACACCACAAACCTGTAATTTAGCAAACTCACCTAAGAAAAACTGAATATAAAGGACCACAACTCTTATAACTATTATTTTTACCTGGGCATTTTAAGGCCAATTCATCAAGAGAGATTTTGATCAGAGACAAAGAACTTTATTACTTACAAATAAGCAAACAGCAAAAACATTAGCATATTTGGTCACATATACCTCCCTTCTTACTGAGTGACACTAAGGGACCCAGGTGACCCCCACAGGTATAGTTAAGTTGTGTTATAGGGGGGTAATCCTGCACTTGGAGAATCTGAAAGTTTCATACTGGGACACAAGCTTGCTGGTCCATTACCTGGACTGGGGATAATATCTCTATCTTTCATGAGTGCCCACTACACAAATACCCTTGCACAGATAATATGGGATAAAAGAAGTCAGTGTTTCTGTTTGCAAGATATACAGAAAATGAGAGACCTACAGAAAACTGTCTCCCAACACTAGCAACTAGTTTCATGGAAAAAAGCCAAAAAGTGAAACACAAACCTACCACCTTTCTCTTTTAAGACTATGCCTTTTCTGGAAGAAACCCTGCCACAACTAATAAATTCTCAAATTACCATGACCTTCAGATTGCTAGCCATATTTTCTGAGGCAGTGTGGCCCTTTCTTTTGTGTTACTGGGGGACGACCCTTTTAGGCATGCACTCCAGTGCTCTCCAGGCATGATTACTTGAGGTGAATACCTTGTAGAGACTGGTCTCTATTCATTATTTCTTTGATATGCTGCGTTTCATGTTCTGTAGAACCAATGGCATTTGATCCTAAATGGGTAGACCTAGCTATCTGGTTACCTAGTGTTGTGGAGTAGAGTCTGAGATGGAGAGGAGATTGTTGGAAGGGAAGTCTGACACAATGGCCAAATCATAAACCATAACTCCATTAAGTCCAATTTTCATATTGAATAGGCAATGAAATTGTATTACCTGTCTCTTAAAATGGCAAGAAAAATCAATATGTGCCATTTCTTCATGTGATGAATGTTTCTCTATCCTCCCTGCTGTTGCTACCCACAACATTTTACATTAGCATGATAAGAAACATTGCAAAGTGTGGAATGGGCCTGGGTCTTCAGAAGGTGAGTTCTCATATCAGTCAGTGAATATAGTGTTTAAAACAACATTTGTCATTATGGCTTTAAAAAAAAGCCCATAATCAGGATAGAGTAAATCAACATTAAATTACTGAACAAAGATTTCTTCTACCACCCTGTAGGATATCTGGGGATAGCAGTCAAGTGTGTGTTACATAAAAGAAAAAGTGTTAGATCTGGAATTCACTTCAGCTCCATGTGGCTTAGTTATGTGGTCTTGATTAAATTTAACATCTCTGACTCACATGTTGATATTTTGAACAGGGAGAATAATCTTTGTTTTGTTCTCCTCATAAGTTTATAATAATTATTAAAATTAACAATGTACTATAAGCATATGAAGGCCTCAGTAACCATGTCTGATGTAATTGTGAAATAGTATTACAATTATGACAATATTTAAATCAAAGCAGAATCTTTTCATAATATTGATATTGAGGAATAAGATCAATATTTCTGTAAGTTTCTTTCTTTTTTTTTTTTTTTGGTAATAGGGAGCCTTGTCTGATTGGTCAGAAGACAAAATTCATATAAGAATGAATGACATTCTAGAATATGTTAGGGTAATTTAAGTAACACCTTTCCAACATTGTTTTCATTTTTCACTAAAGTTTTTCTTTTTTCTTTTTTTTTTTTAAGATTTATTTATTCACCTTAGCAAGCAGGGTGGGGAGGGGGAGTGGGGGTGGACAGAGAGAAAGCAGTTGGGGGAGGAGAGAGGGAAAGGGGGAGAGAGAATCTCGAGCAGATTCCCTGTTGAATATGGAACCCCACACAGGGTGGATCCCATGACCCTGAGATGATGGCCTGAGCTGAAATCAAGAGTCTCATGCTTAACTGACTGAGCCATCCAGGTGTCCCTCACTAATGTTTTTCTTAGGTGCATAATCCCCATATATAACCAAGTGATGACTAAGTTGTTTTTTTATATTTCTTGGAGTGTCTTCTATATTCTTCATCTCAGTCTTCTGTGATAATATCACCCTTAATTTATGACTCTAGTCATAATACTACTGTCTTTTCTTTTTGACAACTGGGAAATTTAATAGGAATCAACAAATATACTGGAGGTGGGTAGTAGAGAAATGGTCTTTGTCTCCACATGTGACTAGAGCAATTCGTGCAAACCATGACCTACAAAATGAGCTGCAATATCTGCTTTTGTTTTAATAAAACATGGATGCACAGTGATTCCATGGATTTTAACCAACACTGGGAATCAGTGCACCCAAGTACTAGCCCTCCCTGCCTTTTTCTAAGCGAATTCCCTCACCACTAACTTATGTAAGTTCTCATCTTGAAACTGGTGATGGCTGACACAGAAATATCTCTAGGATCAAAACTGAAAGCAGGTAGATATTGTGGTTGTGATGCTAAGAATATCACATCTGCCTGAACTGAATACATGTTGAGGTTGCTGAGATTTGGTTCATTGAGCAACTGGGTGACTGACATATAGTTCAGCTATGACTGCACACTTGGAATTTCTTTTAGCAACTGAATAGGTGCTGTGTGTGTGTGTGTGTGTGTGTATTTACAAGACAGTTACCCAGCAGAGTTAGTTTAAGAATCAGGTGTTATTTCTTTCCTCAGATACCAAGAACCAGCTGTCTCATTGGAGTGCTGTTAGCTACACTGGAGGGAACAACAATGATAAAGAAGATAAAAGGAAGCTGAGTGAAGGAGTTTGGTTGAGTACTGTTTCTTGGATAAACTATGGTCAAACATTCCAGAATATCTGCTTGCTAAGACTCAATTTGTGCAGGTCTGAGTCACTCTTTGGGATATTATTTAATGCCTAGACTAAGTATTTTTTATGAATTTTTAAAATTTTAATACAATTGAAATCAGTGTGCCAGGTTCATTTCCGCTCCTTCCCGCCAAACTGAGGGGCAAGGGCTGCTTCAGTTCCTCTGCCTTCTCTTTGTGATGACAAGATATAAAGATATCTGCTGCACTGAATTTTAGACTTCACCTTATTATATATATATTTTTTTTATCTCAACAGATTTGGCATCCTTTCACCTGGCTGTGAGCAGAGAGTGCTTGATTTTATCAATTCTATGAGGCATGGCTCAGAGGGGCACAGGAGAGCATGTGTCTGGCACCATGAGCTTCAAGAAACAAGGAGTAGACTAAGTATTCTTGAGTATTTCCTGAGCAATGGAAAGTCATGGTGGTATGTGTGAATGGTTTGAGTCGGTAGTTCTGAAATTGTAGCAGGCATCAGAATCATCTGTAGAACCTTGAAAGCAGAGATTACTTGGGCCCATCCCTAGAGTTTCTGTTCAGAAGGCCAGGGGCAGAGCCTGGGAATTTGCATTTTTAACAAGCTCCCAAGTGACATAGATAGCACCAGTTGGGGGACTACACTTTGTGATCCATTAGAATCTCCTTGTTTCCATGTGTATATTTTATAATAATCCTATCAAACTATATATTCAAATCTCTATGAGTAAGCTCCACTCCAACCCTCAGTCCCCAACCCTTCAAATAATAGATGGGTGGGAAGTCAAAGTTTTTGGGTGAAAGTGACCAGTGGAGAGTCATGGAAATGAAGTCCATGCTCAGAGGGACTGATGATCTTAAGAACCTGGCTAGCTTATTTTGAAGTAAGCTGAATTTTAGTACTTGTGGCGGAGATGATGAAACACAAGTTTCTCTGACAACAAAAATGATGACAACCACCCCCCCAGATGATCGTCTTCACTTGTAAATATACCATATGGAATTGGATGGACTCAGATAAGAAATTAAGAAGGATCTTGTAGGACAAGGTGGAAGGTCTGGATGCCAGGCACCTGCATGTCCCCTCTCACTCTGCAGTAGCCTCTAGAACTTTTCCTTCAATCATTTACTCATGCCATCATACATCAAGTGGTGGTTGAGTGCCTACTACATTCTAGGAATTGACCTAGACGCAGGGATCATGACAAGATCGGGCATAGTTTCTACTCTTGTGGTGCTTAACTCTCAGTGTGGGTGGGAAGAGGTGGAGGGAAGTGAGAAGGGGAGAGTGAGTGATGATTGAGAGCGAGGTAGGAGGGAGGAAGAGAGACAGAACATGAGCAAATAAATAATCCAGAAAAATATCACATAGCATAAGTAAAGTGCAGAGAAATAAAACAGTGATTTGATACAAAGAGACAGGTTACAGAGTGGCTATTTTGGATTGGGTGCTCAGAAAGATCATTCTGGATGACATTTAAGCTGTGATTTGAATGACAAGAAGGTGCCAGCCAGGTGAAAGATCAAGGGCAAAGAACCTTTCAAGCAGAGGGAACAGCTGGTGTAAATGCCTCAAGGTGGGACTGAGCTTGGCAAATTTAAGGAATGAAAGATTGATGTGGCTTGATCACCCTAGGACAGAGCATGAATGATACCAGATGAGGCTGAAGGACAGGCAGGAGCCACTCTAAATACATTGATGGGATTTAAGTGTAGGTGTGAAAGACAAAACTATTGGCTAGTAGTGATCTGCTGTGATTGGTATCTTGCTGCTGCAATGGACAGAACACCCCACAGAGTGGGGGACAAAGTAGAAACAGGTGACTAGTTGGGAATCTATGTCAGTAGTACAGGAGAAAGGTGATGGTGGTACTGACTAGGTGTTGTGAGTTGGAAAATAGATTCTGGAAAAATATGGTTGATTAGGCCTTACCAATTGTTTGAATATGTGTAGGGAATGTGCATTAGGGAAACAGAGGCACCAAGAATTATCTCCAAGGTCCTTGCTATTCAATAATGTGATTTGAGGGCCAGTAGCAACACATCATTTGAAACTTGTTATAAATGCAGAATTATCTGCTATAACTCAGACCTACTGAATTAGAAGACCACCAGGTGATTCATATATTCATTAAAGTTTGGGAAGCCCTGTGCTTGATTATTGTTTCAGTCTCTAGGGATATTAGTGGTACTTACAGAGATGGAGATTCCTGGGGCAGGAGGCAGTTGGGATTGGGAAGAGGGAATCATACTTTCTCTTTCATGTGTGTGAATTTTGAAAGATTCATCTGGCATACGAATGAGGACCTCAAGTAATGATTGGCTATGCAAGTTTGGATTTCTGGGGGATGATCATGGCTAGGGATCAAGATGTTGGATTCGTTAGCATTTGGGTGGTGAATGAATGGATGAGCTCACTAATGAGAGCGTGTAGATAGAAGAGAGGGCCAGGAAGGAGCTGAACACTACAAAGTTTAGAAGCCTACACTTAGCTCAATTCAGATATAATTTGGCATTTTTATTAACTAAGCCCCCTTTTAAAGATTATGTACAACTTTTGTTCTTCCAGTCCTCTGCAATGGCTCTCTGGATAGTGCCCTATTTCTGTAGTTAGCCAATGGGTATTTGTACTGGTGCATACTTGGATAATGTAAACTTGAACTTTGGGGTTTTACCCAAGGGCTTTTTACCCAGCCCTCTCTGACTTTGGCCTGGTTTTGGATGCCAATTCTCTGTTTCTAGAAAATGCCCTGAGCATTGAGAGTGATGGTTGTGTCTCATCTTTCTTTGATGGAAAAAAGCAGCTGGTGATGTGACTTGATTCACTTCTTTAAAGATCAAAGTACAAAAGGTGAGGGAATCAAAAGCAAAGAGGGAAACTGGAACTTGCTGGACTGTCCAGAATGATTCTTGAACCTTTATTTGCAAGCTAGGAGAAGGCAGAGATGACAGTTACATGTGGGAGTCCACCTAGGGAGATTTGGCTTGGAAATTAATTCTGACACATTGTTTTAGACCAGATAGGCTAGGTAATATTGTAGCAACCCGCAACACTACAATCTCAATAGTTAACCAAAATTTTAGTGTTATTTTCAGTGATGCAGACCTTCTGCTGGCCCAGGCATCTCTCCAGGGGTCATCCAGTTGGAAACGAACATTCTGGGCTGTTTCTACCTCATGACACTTTTCTCTCAACATGGGGCTTTAGGGTTTGTCTAAGCAGAGAAAGAGAACATTAGGGATTATGCATTGGCTCTTAAGTACTTCCCCCCTGAAGTGACCTCCGTGTCCCAATCCACTGGCCAGAATTAGTCATAGTCCCACTCAACTGCAAAAGGGGCTAAGGAACTTCATTTTCTGTGTGTATCTAGGAATGGTTGGAAAACCAAAGAGGGCACTAGCAATGTTTGTTACAGACAACTTTAGAAAACGTCCCTCCAAGCCTTATATTCTTTGACATTCAGATGCTTAGGGCACATGGGGTATGGCCTAAGTGGGAGGTGTGTAGGCAGAGGGGTGAGAAATTGTCCCATTTTGAAGACATGCACTGATGTCTTAATCCCTAAGCCTGTATGACAAACTTCCAAAAATGTTTCTTATATGCCATCTTGGCCCAGAGACCATTAAAAAAAAAAAACAGACTAATCTCCTTATAGCCGTGAGCAAATAAATACACTTTTACGAGATATTTTAAAAGGTAGTCAAAGACTTTGAATTAAGGACCTAGATCCTCCTAGGTACAAAATAGGCAAGCGTGGATTTATGTATTTTTAATTCTATCTCTTCCAAGGTTTGTCATAGGATTAAACATTAAAATAGAGTCCACACAGCAATGATCAATCAGAAAGGGAATGTAGAAAGCTCAGGCACATACACAAAGGATAAACTGTGAGCCTTCTCTGAAGGGCAGGAGTGGAATCTTTCATTTAACACATCTTAGTTTGTTATCCTGGGAGCAAGCTTGATACCAGCTTCTCATTATGGGAATAGCCATCAGGCTCCACTGCCTTACAAACATTATAGATATGTGTATACAGTCTCACCTCTAAAATTTCAAGGTAATAGAAAGTAATCTAATTATGTGGATAATTAAAAACAACCAAGTGGAAGTTTAAAACTTGTACTTTTATGACTGCAGAGGAGACCATCAAAATGACAGGGTGTCTGGATGTGATCGTTGCACGCACTCAGATTAAATGAGTGCATTAGTTGATTGTTTCTGGTATGAAGATAAGCAGAGAAACGTATAATAATGTTGGCATTTAAGTGGACCTAATTAGGCTTCAAGTTTAACACTCCATTAAGATGAATGGGAAAGGGTCACCCCTGTTCAAGCTGTGGCATTGTCTTAGCGTGTCTGGATTTTGCCTCTGAAGACAACAGTCTGTCAGCATACGTTCTCACAGTTACCCCTGGAAAGCACACTGGAAATTTAATTCTTTTAAAATTAAATCTCAGATTCTGGAGGCCACAGTGAAATCCATGGGGAGACCTTAAATCTTCAAGTTCTGCAGCTGTATTGGTCAAACCACAGTAGTACTGATAATACTTTCCCCTGTCTATAGGAACTTTCCTGTGCAGATTTTAGTTTGACCTGAAAATGATCTGGTGAAACTAACAACCTCCAGTTTACCACTGAAGGACCCTGTCCATAGAAGGAGTGAGTGACTTGGGTAAAGTTACAGAGCAGGTCACTGGTAAAGCCAGAAATAACATAGAGGGACTGCTCAGTTTTTGTTGCAATAGTTTGTCATCCATCAGGGAAAGGGAAAAAGGAATAATGATCTCATCTACTAAACTGAGTGCACATGCATTTGAAAGAAAACCCAGGAATCAAAGGGCAGCGCAGCACAGTAGACCTGTTTATATGGAGATGATCAGGTGAGTCCTAGCATCCTGCCATATGGAAATTTGGCTCAGTGATAGGTGAGTAGGAAAAACCTTGAGTTATTACAATGGCCAAGGTGCACAGATGTGGTCTGAAAGTTGGGAGACTCTGGAGCACATTCATAATCATCACCCAAAGAGCCACAGGGTTACCCCATGCCTTTCACTGACTGGATTTGGAAACTAGATGTTTGGATATTGCTTAAGAAGAAGTCACATATGGTTTGAGTTGAATGGTTGGGTAATGATTATCATGATTTTCTGATTCTTTGGAAGGTGGTATGGCTGTATCTCCATCGTAATCACAAGGCTGGCAATTTATAATTCTGGTTATGCTATATAGATTTCGTTCATGTCATTGGACGATTTTTTCCCGGCTAAAATTTAGTTCCTTCCTTTTGAAATTAGTGAGATGATATACAGCCTGCTTATCCAAATTCTTTGTTTTGTGGTTGTGTTCTTCAGTAAAATTTTAGAAAGGAAGTTTTGGTATACAACTGGTGCCTAGATAGACCTATTACTATGTCTAGCTCTTTTCTAAATGTGAAATTATTATAAATTTTGGAATTGTTTAAATGAGTCCAATTGTAATAAAATAATAGTATATTTTTATTAATCATTGATCTTAGGCTTTTGGAGTTGGATGGAAGGAAATGTGGTTCTTAGAGCCAAATTCTTACTAATACTGAGATTCATTATTTCAGATCCCTGACTGATGATGTGCTTTAGCTTGAACATTTCTAATAATGGAGAGTTGAGAATGGCACGATCATTTCTAATGTTGATCATCTTGAAATATTAGTTCTGTTCACTCTGTCTTGTAATATCTATACTTACTGATACTAATCTGACTCTGAGAATACAATGTCTCTTCTATCTGCTACTGATAGCTTTCAGACACCTGAAGCAAGTGATCATGTTAGTCCCTTTGTTTTCTCTTTTTCATTCATTTTGGGGCATACAGAGGTTTTCAGAAACTTTTCTTTAAAGTTTCCCCCCAAGCTTTAGTATTATGTGAGGATTCAACCTAGCTTATAAATGTCCTATGGTGTTATCATTAATACTTGGTTATTCTTACTCATTGAGAACAGATAAGTTAGTATTTGGAATGCATTCATTTTCACAGTGTATTTTGGCTTTTAAATTGTTTTTGTTTTAGGGAAAATGAAATTCATTTGCGTCTATTCTAATTAAATATTTTCTTTGTAGTAAGTTACTTGTAATAAATTTGCTCCAAAATAAATCATTTAGTATCATTTCCAATAATGCACGGACAAGATAAAAACCTGTAAGTGGGGCGCCTGGGTGGCTCAGTGGGTTAAAGCCTCAGTCTTTGGCTCAGGTCATGATCTCAGGGTTCTGGGATCGAGCCCCGCATCGGGCTCCCTGTTCACTGGGGAGCCTGCTTCCCTTCCTCTCTCTCTGCCTGCCTCTCTGCCTACTTGTGATCTCTGTTTAAATAAATATATAAAATCTTTAAGAAAAAAGATAAAAACCTGTAAGTGACAAAAAGAAATAAGTAGAAAAATAAGGTAGAACTGGGTAAAGTTCACCATATAAAATATAATTATGAGTTTATTACATACTTATTTGTTGTGGGTCCAAATTGGATTCTTAACTTGTTAGCAGCCAACTCAAAGAAAGAGATAAGATCAGTTATGAGACTAATAGCATCTAAAATGACTCAGAGACAATTGGAAGAACCTTGATTCCTCATGCTGAATCCTGAGAACACTTTTTCCTGAGTTCACAAAGAGATGACTCTCTATGATGACATAAGAGTATCTTCAGCAACATTTTGCTAATGAATTCCATAACAGATTTCATAGGACTCTTTCAGGATAAAGTGATAAAAATTCCCCAGTGCAATTGCCTGGTATTTAGTAAGTGCTTGTAATGTGTTAAATTCCCTCCCCCTCTACCCCGCCCCCAAAGAAGTTGAAGTCCTAATGCCCTGTACCTGGGAGGGTTACTTATTTGGAAATAGGGTCTTTGTAGATGTAATCAGGATGAAATGAGATCATACTGACCTAGGGTGGACCCTCATCCAATATGACTGGTGTCTATAGAAAGAGAAGCCATAGAGATAGAGACATCGAGGGAATATGGCCATGTGAAGATAGAAGCCGGGATTGAAGTCATGTTGCCACTTGCCAAGGAACACCGGGAGCTCAGAAGAGCCAGAAGAGACAAAGAAACATCCTCCCTTAGAGCTTTCAGAGGGAGTGTGTTCCTGCCAACACATTGATCCTGGATTTCTAGCCTCCAGAACCGTGATAGAAGACATTTCTGTTGTTTTAAGCCACTTGATTTGTGATACTTTGTTATCCAGGCAGCCCTAGGAAACTGTACTGTGCTCAATACATATTTATTAATGTTTGGATGAATTTTATGGACCACTTGACTGATAGGAAAGGGCTGCTCAAAAATTTAGAGACTGCTATGATCGACTAAGAATAAAATGGATATACTCTCACTGGATATATTTATAGTCATTTCTATTTTCACTAAAGTCAGCATTTCTGCATAGAAGATTTACTTATTGTGGGGTTTAATTAATAAACCATGGTCAGGAGGTTTAATGTATAGATTTGGCCACTACAAGGCACCATTTTGTTTTCTGTGACTTACAGCTCTTCTTAGAGCTTTGTGCAGGATCCAGCATACAGTAGGTAGTCAATAAATGTTTACTGGAATTACATGGTAAATTCTATTATTACATGATTAATAATGAGGGAAGAGGAAGGTCTCACCCCCAAATGCCACTATTATTATTATTATTTTAAAATTTTATTTATTTACTTGAGAGAGAGAGAGCATGAGAGGGGAGAAGGTCAGAGGGAGAGGCAGACTCCCCGCAGAGCTGGGAGCCAGATGTGGAGCTCAATCCCAGGACTCCAGGATCATGACCTGAGCTGAAGGCAGTGGTTTAAACCACTGAGCCACCCAGGTGTCCCCCAAATGCCATTATTATAAAGGAGACATATTACAACTATATATTTTAATTAGCAGTGTCACAGGAATCCTGTTACTTACCCTTGTGAATTTTACTAAGTATGGGTGTTCATGCTTCTTTTTCATTAGTCCTTTTCTCAAAACACATACTAATGACTTTAATCCTTATCATTTCCTACTATCTTCAAGAAATCAAATAAATCAATGACTCCCTAAACATCAAGAAGAAGAGAACACGAAAAATGAGGCAACTGGAAAAACAAGGTCTTGATTCTGGTTGGAACACAGTCTACCAAAGTTTTTGCGAGGCCAGTTTCAGTCTCTTGAGTACTGGCTTTCCTCCTATTCCTCTATCCTCCAGGCAGTCAAATGTTATGATAAGACAAAGGCAGCCACGAATAGGTCATATGCCCACTACAAATTATGAAAGCTCACCAAACACAGATGAATATCATGCATGATGAGCTCATTTAGAGGAAAAAGATTTCACATTTCAATAACCTAATATTTTATTTGGAATGATAAAGCTTTTGAGAAGTACTGAACTCCTATGCATAGTGGTACTTTGAACTTGAAAAGGAGAGAGAGATCTCTCAGGTTTTCAGGGCTGGAGTTATCATTCTGGACCTGAAAGGAAGGCATGAAAAAGCCGAAAGAAATAAAACAACAAAAAAACCAAAACCAAAAATGTCGTGGGCAGTCTCTAGGGGAACCCATGGAAATACGGGATGCTTGAATGCTCCTGTGTTTGCAAAAAGTTCTGTTCTATTCATCCCTCCTAGGTTCATCCCACCGGCAGTCCTACCCCTGTCAGAAATATAATGGAGCACAATCTCGAAACTGCCCTGCCCTTGCAACATTCACAGGTTTTCTCTCCCCCCAAATTTGAGCGGAGGCACTTTTCCTTTCTAAAGAGCAGCATCTGGCCTCTTCGTGCGCTCATTTGCATGCCAATACTGGATTGCTCTCCCAGCGCACAGCTATTTAATAGTGGTGCTGGTGTCCGAGCTCTGGGAACAAACCAAATGGTTTGGGTGTGCTTTTGTGTGCAGTGCGGGTCGTTGCTACAGTGTGCTTATTAAGAATAGTACACATTCATTATAACAAGATTGCTCTTTTGCTCAGGGGCCATCACAGCGCATTCTGTAAATGAATTAACAGTAGCATGCATTTGTGTATTATGGGCCCAGAAGATGCATTTGTTTATTAAATAAATCTGCAACACAGAAAGTATAGTTGGAAAAAAAACTGGAAAATAGAGTGCGCATGTACAGTAGCTATTTGTTGGGTTTTTTTTTTAAACCTCAACGTCTTGGCGAGTTTTCCTCCTTTGTTTCTTTTAAATTACCAGACATCACAGGCCACACTATAGACTACCAGCCTGCAAAAATTGATGTTAAAAAAAAAAAGAAAGAAACCAAATTTAAGTTGCAGAAGCACAAAACATTTCCAGAAGTGGTTCTGTAAATAATCACATACCTTTAAAATAATTTAAATCATTAAAATGATTCTTTTGTTTCCTTTAAGTTCTCTTGTTTTTCTCTAAGTCACTTGTTATTATTTTTTAACCTAATTTTTATTTTTGGCTAAAATGTAGCTTGCATCGCATATATAATTTCCCGTATTAAACTCTGTTCTCTGTTGAAATACAAACTCTGCTTTTGGGGCATTCAGCTAATATTGATCCATCTATTTTCAACCTTTTGGCCCAGGTATAGCTAGTATAGTATATTAATAAACATGAGTCAGTCTGTTGGATTTTATTCCTGTTCACTAATGATTTTTTAAAGCCCAGTGGCTGTTCACAACTGCACTGAGAACTGAGTATGGTCTTAGCTGTGGCTATTCAGTATTTCTTTTCATTTATATTTTGTATCTTGCTGTTTTTAATATGTAATCTGGTATGTTGTTCACTGAAAGTGTAACAGAAAGAAAATGGGAAGATTTTAAAATATGAAATGTTGAGAGTCTAAAACCACAGCTGGGATAGTAGGAAATCTATTAAAATGAACTGAGGGAAAAAAAGGAAAGAAGAAACAGTTATAGTCCCAAATTTTTGAAATTCTCATGTTGTTTAATGGATGAATGTGTTTTACAAAGGTAAACTAATTTCATATTTGATTTCTTGAAATAAATAATAAAATCCAGGGATAGTAAGTAAAATTTGCCAAAATATTTTAAAAGTGAAAGCCTGGTAGAATGAGGGGAATGAGGATTTCATAGATTTTTAGCTTAGCAAAAGATCTATGACACTATTAAAAAAACACCCAGCTAATTAGTACATCTGCAGTCTAAAAAAGAAATGTGTTTTGTAAGAAAAATGGCAGGACTTATATAAAAGATATTCCACATGTAGCAAAAATACATAGCTGACTGAGGCAGGATTATACTTTTCTTTCCCATGGAATCTTTAATACTTCACATTTTGTCCTTAAAGAATAATATTCAGCTCTCCTATTTATTGGGGGGGGGATCCCCAGCAAACCAACAACCTACCGTTGTAGCAAGTGATTTGAGAATTATGTAAGGGAGAAGAAAAATACTTGAAACTTGGTTCCTTTGCTTTCATCCTTTTTTCTTGGGGAGGGGAGGGCAAAAAGCTCGATTTTCCAGAGCATTTTATTTATTCCACGGCAGCTTTTAGAGAGGCCAGCCAATCAGAAAGTCTGTGAGGGCCCAAGCCCAGACTCAGTGCTGAGCTCCAAATGTGATTCCAGTCCTGACAGGGGGATTATAGGAAACAGATGACTTACGCTTCTAATTTGTGGCCTTAAATTGCAAACAGAATTTCAGGAGTCGAGCAGAGTAATAAATGGCAATAGAAAAAGCCACACACAGCCAAATCAGTATGTGGTGGTTGTAGGTTAAACTAAATGGGAAGAGACAGGTTATGATGGTTCAGTGTATTACAGAGAAGAAAGTCTTAAATTACCAGTGCTGAGAGGTATTGCTCTGCGGCAGACAGGGTGGACTGCGCAGTCTACAGATATCCCAAGCAGAACAATAAAAAAAAAAAAAAAAAAAAGAGGTTTAACATAGAACCTGTTGCTGGAGGAGTCATTTTTTCCCCTCTTTTAGAAATGGAAGCGGTGTTTTATGTTTGTTTTGACCTCTGCTGTATACTTAGCCCCTTCACATCTGTTTTCGACCATTGCCGTTTTTCACACCAAATTAAATGTCGAGGAGTCAGATAAAATAAGTTCGAAATATGTCCGAATTATTTTTGTTGACTTCCAACAAATGTCTTAGTAACTCTTTTCACATGGAACGATACCATTTAAATGCCAGCGTAGAAAATTATTTTCCTTTCAACATTTTAGGAGCTAAAGGAAGGAATTTTGAGGTGTACTTAAACTCGGGAAATATTGCATTGGCCTTTTTGGTAACTTGCTTGACGGTTTCAGGCTTGCTTGAAGGCCATTCCGCCATATAAAGTTATGTGCGTTTGTTGGATAGAAATTCTAGAGAATTGTTTAACAATAGCATATAAAAAAGCCATTATTCAGACCTGCTTCAAACCGTAATAGCAGTTAGAATCAAAAGAGATCTTCTGTTCACCGTGGAGAAATCAATATGCAGGTAATCTCTAAATGTGTCTGTTAATGTGTGCACGTGTGCCGGAGAAACAGTTAAGACCATCATGACACGGATTTTCATTGTCATAAGAAGTCTGGCTGTCATAAGTCTATGTTATGAAAATTTAAAAAGTGGCATCACATTTTTAACTTCTAATCTAATAAATACTGTGATAAAGGTAAACTTTCTTTGAAAAGAATATCATCTTTTAAGATCTAATACGTCTGTATATCGGAGACTGACAACTAACTCATGATAAAGATTGATTCAGAAATAATTACCCCATCCTATATTATTTATTGCCAATATATCAAAATAACATGTTCCTAGTGAATGGTACAAACAGCGCTCACGGTAGTCCACGATGCTGGGTTTGAAGTGGAGCCAAGCAGAAACTACAGTTTTTCTCCCACTCTCCTTATGAACAGCCTATCTATGTTACACTAAATTTCACATTTTTTAACTGCTGTATTAACTTTGAATTTGAATCTTTTGTTTAATATGCTGAAAAAAAGATGTTGTCTGATGGGTAACCTGGGGAAAATGAACTATTTTCATTGTGCTCTTAACCAAGTCTGTTGATAATCATTGAAGATGACTGGCTAAATAGATTTTGATTAATCACTTGCAAAAATTACGCTTGTTAGAACCACTTTATATTCTGTGTCATGGTGATAGCAATGTAGGTTACAGCTATTTCTTTGTAGATGGTGTAGTTTTTTGGGGTTTTGTTTTGTTTTTAAATCACCTGGCAAAAAGAGAAAACAAACCTTAGTTGAAAGCTTTTGTCTCTAACAGAAAACTCTTTTCATGCCTGCCTTTTTTTTTTTTTTTTTAAGAAGTGCTCAATTATTATTTGTGTCATAGTGGGAAGACTGGGTCTCTATAGGGCCTGAACCTTTTCAAACAGGAGATAGCTTTTGTTTTTATACCCCATCAACACCGATCACCTAATTAAATCTGATATCTCTGGCTGAAGCGAAATGATTTGTAATAGTTCTTTGGAGTTTACTTAATTAGTTTCGATGTCTTTTGTGTGGTAAATGTGGTGATATTTTATAAAATGGAATTGAGAAAAGAGGAGGCAGAATGCACACTTGTAAGGGATGGGGGAGAGGGAGGTGAGAGGGAGGGCAGACCCGTATAGCCAAACCATGAAAGCAAGGTATAGCCCCAGTGCAAGGCCTTGCAGACTGGAGTCATTCATTAGTTGAGATCATCAAAGAAGATCTGACCTGGATAAAGGCTTCCTGTCAAAGGTAGGCCTGGGCATCTGTCAGGGCCTCAGATTCTACACCTTGATCAGCCCAAGACACTGATACCATTTTCTTTAACAAACACCAAGTCTTTTTTCTCCTTCATTTTAACATTTCTCAGGGGCTGGATTCCCTTTCTTCTTCTGCTCTGTAGAGAGTAAAGGGAGCTTGTTAACTTGCTTAGATATTTTGACTGTGGATGCTCTTTGGCCACTTGCCTGTGGTAACAGTGTCAAAGCATAACTTGGTCTAATTGCTGTATTCGCAGTCAGAAGAGTGTTCTGTCTTTATGTTCAAGCTGCTGAATAAAAAGGAAGTGTCATTTTGGAAAATCCTGTAAATTATCCTCAAAGGTCTGGCAAAATACAATGAGTGACATACCTGGTATGTCTTTGTTCATTGCCAAGCTACAGAAGAGTAAAATAATGGGGTTTTAACTAGGTGTTGGTCAGGCTGATACTGGTGCGTAAGAACATAAAATCAAACTTAAAATGAAGGCAGTAGAACTGGGATTTTTGTAATTTAAAAAGTAACTGAAAAGTATTACAATTTTTATTTATCCCTCGTGTCACAGTTTATAGGTGGTATGGGTTAGAAATGACCATTTTTGATGGATCTTCATTTAATAGGGATGCCCATAATTTACAGATGTTAGCAATACCCATTCTGAAAGTGGAAATTAGGATTGTGGCAGAATCTTACCTTATTGATGGGTAATCATAGATGGCAACCTAGAACCATATTCATTATAAGATGCACTTCTAAAGTGAGAGAGTTGTATTCACTCTGTATTTTGTATGTTTTCAGAGTCATTTTAGTAGGAACACTGCAAGATGGGATTTGTGTTTTTTTCCCCCTTAGTACGGAACGATGTGAAATTTGAAGCAAATGATGACTATGGCTATCCCTCTGACCTTTTCTGAGTGAGATGCCTGTGTGCACCTCTTCAAGGATAATCCTCACAGAATGAGTGCCAGCTGATCATTACGTAACACTGATAGGCATGAGGCTGCCAAGGCTAGCGTTCTTCAGTCTGAGAAAAATGATCCTTCCAGTTAAGTAGACCTTTCCTGTGTCTCACAACCGTACAAAACTATGTGCTGCTGAAAGGTAATGGCTAGTAATTAGCGTGGCAGGCAGGTAATAATCCGAAATCACCTGCCAATTGTTTCTGAGTGTGTGCTCTCTTTCAAACTCCGGATGAGTGGGACAGTCATGGGGGGCTATATGGATGCAGATGGAGAAAAGGGAAGGCCCACCACAACCAGGGAATCTCTTTCTAAATTGAGCATCTCCCCATTTGTTGCTTATTTTAGCCCCACATCCTCCCTGAGGGGCTCCACAGAGGCACTGAGAATTGGCAGGTTACTTTACCTGCCTGCTGCTCCTACTGGGAGAGATGGTGCCTGTTGAGAAATTCTTTGCTGTTCTGGAATCAAACCAACCTTCTCAGTTTCAACTTCTGCACTAGAAAATGTGGGATTCAGAGAGTAATGGCAGCTCAGCTTGTTTGTAAAGAAGCATGAATTGCTCAAATCCAGATTTTGCTTCCCGGTTATAGCCTACTTCTTTCTCTTTTATGAGCTTTCCCCACATCATGGAGAGCCTATGGTGTTGACACGAGAGAGGCTGGGTAAAGAGCCTATGAGAAACTGAGACGGGATCACTTCTCTAAGGATCTTATAATTATCAGACCAGCACTCACACACAAAAGTCCGTATGGGGTACAAATGAGTAACATAATTGAACATATTGAGAGGGGGGATGGGAGGGAGGAAGTAATAGTGAGCCGGATAGCTTGTGGTTTTTCTAAACTTGAATGAATTCCATTCTGCTCCAGCCAATTGCTAGAATATGGATATAGGGAAGACAGAATTTCTAATACTTCTCCAAAGAAAATGTATTTGAGTATAGTTGATGTATAATATTATATTAATTTCAGGTGAGCACATAGTAATTCAACTTTTCTATAAGTTATGCTGTGCTCACTGATGTGGGAAACAAAGGCAAAAGAAAGAAAAAATATACATATACTTACTACTTACAGCCCATTGACAATTCCTTGAAATAGGCAGAGTGATATCCCTCTAGGAACTCAGCTGCCTCAATGTAAATACTTTGGTAAGGACAAGAGGCAATCATGGCCTGACCTCCCAGGATCCTGTAAGTCTACTTTAACATATAAAAATTTCTTTGGAAACTTCCTTTATCTCTACTTCTCAAGATACATGTTGGCAGTCATCCTTCAGGCATATGGCCCACCGATATATATCTGAAGGGTCTCATGACTAGGGTTTTACTAGACATTAATAAATGACCTTTTCCTAACAATAGCTAGCCCCCCCCTTCAAGGTTCTGGAAACTTTCCAAAATTCTTTAGAGACTTATACTATCCTTTGCCCCCTCTCAAATTGAAAGCGTATAATTGGCCATTCTTTCTGCCCATGGGTCCTGTCTCCATTCTTTAATAAAACCAGCTTTTTTCACCAAAGATATCTCGAGAAATCTTTCTTGGCTGTTGGTTCTGAACCCCAACATTTCCTACATCACTCACTGCAAGTGTAGCTACCATCATGACCGCACGCAATAGTGACCACACATCACTATTACAATGTTATTGACTATATTCCCTATGCTGTGCCTTTTATTCTCATGACTTATTCATTCCATAACTAGAAGCCTATATCTCCCACTGCCCTTCCCCCATTTTGCACAACCACTCTACCCTCTTCCCTCTGGCAACCATCAGTTTGTTCTCTGTATTTGCAATTTTGATTCTGTCTTTTTGTTTGCATGGCTATTCATTTGTTTTGCTTTTTGAATTTCACATATGACTGAAATCATATGGTATTTATATTTCTCAATCTGACTTATTTCACTTAGTGTAATACTTCTAGATTCATTCATATTGTTGCAACTGGCAGAACTTAACCCTTTTTATGACTGCATAATATTCCACCACAGCTACACACGCGTGTGTGTGTGTTTGTGTACCGCATCTTCTTTGCTTATTCACTTATTGATGGAGACTTAGGTTGCTCCCATATCTTGGCTATTATAAATAATGCTTCAGTGAATTAGGGCTGTATATATCTTTTTGAGTTAGTGTTTATATTTTCTTTAGGTAAATACTCAGTGTTGGAATTATCAGATCATATAGTATTTCTATTTTTAATTTTTTGAGGAAACTCCACACTATTTTCCATATATACCACTTTGTATTCCCATCAACAGTGTACAAGGGTTCCTTTTTTCCTATATCTTCACCAACACTTGGTATTTCTTGTCTTCTTGATTTCAGCCATTCTGACAGGTGTAAAGTGACATCTCATGGTGGTTTTGATTTTCATTTCCCTGATGATGCATGATGTTGATCATCTTTTAATGTGTCTGTTGGCCATCTGCATGTCTTCTTTGGGAAAATGTCTATTCATGTCCTCTGCCCATTTTTTTTTAAATTTTTTAAAAAATTTTTATTTAAATATATAATGTGACCCCACCCCCCTCTCCCAACACCCCTCCCCCCACCCCCCTCAGTTTGTTTTATGACATTAAGAGTCTCTTTTGGTTTGTCTCCCTCCCGATCCCATCTTGTTTCATTTATTCTTTTCCTACCTCCTTAACCTCCACCCCCGTTGCATCTCCACTTCCTCATATCAGGGAGATCATATAATAGTTGTCTTTCTCCGATTGACTTATTTCGCTAAGCATAATACCCTCTAGTTCCATCCATGTCGTCGCAAATGGCAAGATTTCATTTCTCTGCCCATTTTTTAATTGGGTTGTTTGTTTTGGGGTACTGAGTTATATAAGTTCTTTATATATTTTGGATATTAACCCCTGTTGGAGAGATCCTTAGCAAATATCTTCTCCCAGTCAGTAGGTTGCCATTTCATTTTGTTGATTGCTTCCTTCGCTGTGCAAAAGCTTTTTATTTTGATGTAGTCCTAATAGTTTGTTTTTGCTTTTGTTTCCCTTGCCTCAGGAGATGTATCTAGAAATACGAAGCTATGGCCAATGTCAGAAAAATTACTGCCTCTGTTCTCTTTTATGATTTTTTATGGTTTCAGGTTTCACATTTAAGTCTTTAATTCATTTTGAGTTTATTTTTTGTGTATGTTGCTAGAAAGTGGGCCAGCTTCATTTTTTTTCATGTAGTTGTCCAGTTTTCCCAGCACCATTTATTGAAGTGAATGTCTTTTCTCCATTATATATTTTGCATCTGGATTTCCTAAATTATTAAGAGGAGCCAGAAATCTGGAATCTTATGGGAAGATATCCTATTTTAAAGCTTTGAAACTAATTGGAAAAAAATAAAATCTTTGTGTAGGAGAAAAAAACAACAACAGTGGCCTGATTTTAGATCACAGGGTGCTACTAGTTGATAAACTCTGATTTAAATTATTATTATTATTTTTTTACTTGGTACCTTTTCTTTTCTTTTTTTTTTTTTTTAAAGATTTATTTATTTTTATTTGGGGGCTGAGTGGAGAGAGAGGGAGAGAGAGAGAATCCTCAAGTGGACTCCAGGCTGAGGACAAAGTCCGACTCAGGGCTCAAACCCGAGATCCTGAGATCATGACCTGAGCTGAAATCAAGACTCAGACACTCAACCAATTGAGCCACCCAGGCCCCTACTTGGTACCTTTTCTTTTTGTAATCTTCTTAGATTAGTAAAGAGGAGAAAAAAAGCAAAGGTGGGTTTAACCATGCAACAAATGTTATTTGGCTTTGAAAATTTTCTTGTGATTCTTGTGTCCAAACAGTTAAAGGATGATGTCTTTGGAAATTGCCCCACACAATTCCTGCCTCGTTTTGAGCTTTTTCTAAATGGTGAAGGCCTCCTTGCACCTGGGGCTCTTTCAAACTTAGTTTTAGTGGGGAACTTCTCTGAACGCTGACTCACTGGTTCTAATAAGTCATTGTTAAGGAGAATTGACTGACTCTCTCTCATGCCAGCAGTCCAGTAGGCTCCAAAGAACATACTTTAGGAGCTGGAAAGGCCTGGATTTCATTCAATTTGGGTTCTGCCTACTTACTACCGCTGCAACCTCAGGAAAGCTCCATCCGACTCAACCTCCATACCCTTGCTGGCAAATTAAGAGTAATGTACTTAGTTTGCAGAACTGTGGTCAGGATTAGAGAAAAATACTTAAATTATTGCTCTTATTAATCTCTCATGTAGCACAGATGAATAGATTGTGGTCATAAGATTTAATAGCCAAAAACATACTTCATACTGGTAAAAATCCAAATCATAAATACATTTTATATTTGTTTGAATTCAAAACCTTCTGTGTTTTTCCAGAGTAAAGAAAATTAACGAGTTCCTGGTAAAGTTTATTTTCAGTTTAAACAGTATCAAATAAAATTGTGTTCTGACATCTAGAACACTAATACAATTAAATGATGAGTTTCAAGAAAGTTTGAAAGCTAATCAGAGTAAAATAGATTTAGTTGTTCAATGGAAAACCTAAAGGGAGAACTTGCTTTCGTTTGGGGGCTTGACCTACTAGACTCAGTGACAATGACTTCTTTTTTTTAAACCAGGCTGTCATGGTGTTTTTTTTTTTTTTAAATATTTATTTATTTATTTATTTGACAGACAGAGATCACAAGTAGGCAGGGGAGGCAAGCAGAGAGAGGGGAGGAAACAGGCTCCCCACTGAGCAGAGAGCCCGATGCTGGGCTTGATCCCAGGACCCTGGGATCATGACCTGAGCGGAAGGCAGAGGCTTTAACCCACTGACCCACCCAGGCACCCCACGTTTTTTAACATACAAGTAAGAAATCTAGTAGATCAAGGTTAATAGAGATTAGTCATACATAGAATTTACTAGGTTGGTAGCGCAGTGGTAGGAAAAAGTGGGGCTGGTCACTGAATATGCTGAGGACTGCCAAGGTCTTATAATAAGAGAACCAGATTTTGGAGGTGGCCCCAACACGGTCTAAAAAGTCATCATGTCTGTACCTCAGATTTTCTTTCTATACAGTTACTGTAAATTTAGAAGAGTGAGTTCTAGCTGTATTACATCAAACTGAAAAATTACTTGCTTATTTGTTGGGTGTTTTTTTTTTTTCAGGGCAGGGGATAGTGTAATATTAAAACTGTGTTTTCCAACTGAAAGAGAAAATTGAATTTATATGGAAGCAAAGGTGTAATTGGCTTAATTTGTCCTTTTTTACAAATGGTTTTTATATATAGATGACTAAGCAGCTTGTAGACACTTTTGTCCTCTTTCTACCTGCTATCAATTTTATCTTACGTTTCCCTAAATATAAAGATATTAAAGTCAGTCACCCATCCAGTCACTAGCTTCCAGTTTTTAGATTTTGATTGTTCAACTGCATAGTAATTAAGAAAAATGTCTAGCCCTAAAAGTCTTTAAAGATTTTTTCCCCCAGGGTAAAAAAAAAAAAAAAATTGGTACCTTTATTGTTAATTGAGAAAGGGCAAAACCAAAATGTAAGAATAGAGAACTATAAATCTTGTCCGAATGTATAAGATGAGCTACATGAGCTATTTAAAGAAAAAACAAGTTGTGTTTTTTAACATGTTGTTGTCACTTTCCCTGAAATGTCTGACTATAACAAAAAGGACTTAATAATATACTATGATTTTTGCATAGGCTGATGGTTACAGATCCTGTGAGATTACTCATCTTCATCACCTATTTGCTATCATATGTTTTAATCTCAATATTAAATAGAATATTAAGTGATAGAATTTCATTTTCTGTAACGTAGGACTCTAAAAGTATACATTAGAATTTAAGCAGAAAAATCCAAACACACATTATGAGGAGTTATGTATAAAAATTGCAATACTCAGGTAGTTTATCAATATGAAAATGAAGAGATATCTCATTGCAACTATGTTCAACCATCATTTTTATGTTACATTAGGAAAAAGTCCTCTTAAGGTCAGATTAATTATGTTGCTAAATAATCATAATTTTCTATTGTAATTTGTGAAACTTCAAAAATGAGAAAAATTGGTATCTTGCTTTCAAAAAAAACCTTAAATCATCGAAAGCCAGGTTTTTGTGAGTCATTACCAGAGTTTGTGCAGAGAAAAAAATTAGAGTTTTTTTCTCTAATTAAATTATTTTCTTTGAAAAAAACCAGCTTTGGGGGAGGGGGCAGAAGTAAGTGGGCAGAGGGATAGAAGGGAGCTCAAGAACACTTAAATTGTCTTAATTTCTGAGAACTGTGGGTCTGACAATCATTTAAGACAATATAGTTGATATGGCTGTCAGGATGGACTCTTTTCAAAAGAATGTTTTTATAGAATATTATTGTGACACTTTGCTCAGATGGATGTCTTTAGCAGGATTTGATTAATGTAATGTAATAAAAGAGATGCACACCAAAGTGTCTGTACATGTCTTGTTAAGTATGTTTGATTCATTGTATGTGGTTCTCAGTTCTTTCCTCTTTCCGCAGTTCATTTTTTATCATTTCAATAATATATCTATAAATATGAAAAAGTTGGCACTTTCAAAGTCTTTGACATATATGGCTATTAATTCATAACTCTAAAAAATTGTATCTTTCAACTTGTCATTTTAAAGCTCGTAGAGTTTATTACAGTAAGTAACCTATGTTAGAAATTAGATTTTGAACTTTAGCAAGAAGATAAATAAACTCATGAACCCAAAAGTTAAAGATACCTAGACATAGATCTAAGCTAGAATTACATGAAAGGATCAATTATTAAAGATTATAATTTTAAACTCCCTGAAGATATCACTGAGGTTTATATTGGTTAGGCAGTTTCCAACTTATTTTGTTTTCCAACTCCAGATATCAAATATGAGCAAGCTTATAATTAACAAATCTATCCAAATTCAATTTCATGGTTTATGTACTAATGACACAGACAGTTTTAAGACAAGGTATTCTGAAGGCAAGACAATAGTATATATATTTATATTTTCTACATGTTACTGTTTTAGCAAGAGTAAGCCCTATAATGTAGATGCTATTTTATTTCTATTTTCCAGATAGGGAAGCTGCAGCAGGGGTAATAACATGCCCACAATCACACATATGTGAAGGGGCAGTGTGGAACTGGGCTTGGAAATCAGAAGTGTGGCTCCAGAGTCTTTGATCACCTCTAGGTGTAGCTAAGTGTGGAATGTCTTCTTCATGGTGCCTTTGGTCCTGCTTCATAGCCTTTGTTGCATAAATAACAGCTTGTCCCTCTCACTTTCCATGTTCCTTTCCTTGGTTCAGTTAAGAAAATAATAACTAGAGCCTACTGTCCAGGGATCAAGATGGCAGAAGAGGAAGATCCTAAGCTGACCTCCCATGGACACACCAAAACCGCAACTACCTATGGCACACCTGTCTCTGAAAACGACCTGAAGACTAGCAGAACAGGTCTTCCACAACTAAAGGTAAAAAGAGAAAGCCACATCAAGACAGATAGGAGGGCCAGAGATGTGGTCTAGTTAGGGTGCATAGCCCCGGCATGGTGACCCACAAGTGGGAGGGATATCACAAATATGAAGGTTCTCTCTGAAAAGTGAGGAGTTTAAAGACCACATCAGGCACCCTAGCCATGGGGCTCCCACTAGAAAGATGAGTCCCTGTAATACCCAGCCTTGAAAACCAGTGGGGTCAAGTCTAGGAGAACTGGAGGGCTATAGGAAAGACTCCGCTTTTAAAGGGTTTGTACACAAACTCCCTCACTCTGAGACCCACTCCAGAGATGCCGATTTGAAAAGCACTTGGGTCATATGTGAAAGAGATTCATTGACTCATTTTAGGGCATGTGCCGGAAGGGCAAATATCTGTAGGAACTTTCCTTAGGAACAGAATACTGTCAGGCACCACCATTCTTACTCTCTGTCTACCTAGCTGGCCTGATGCTGGTGGGTGCCATTTTTGACTCTCTCCATCTACCTTGCCATCACTGCTCACCTCAACCCCATGTTCCCTGGTGAACCCATTGGGGCAGGCACCCTACCCCCCACAACCAAAGCAGCTTCTACCCCTCCCATTTATATGTGGAATCTAAAAAGCAAAGGAAACAAAATAAAACAGAACAGAAACAGACTCATAGATACAAAGAACAAACTGGTGGTTGTCAGAGGGGAAAGGGTATATGCCAGAGGGGTAATGGGTGAAAGAGATGAGAGGTACAAACTTCCATTTCTAAAATAAAGAAGTCATGGGGATATAAAGTACAGCTTAGGGAACATTGTCAATAATATTGTAATAATTCTGTATGATGACAGATGATAACTGGACTTATCATGGATGATCATGTCATGATATATATAAATGTTGAATCAGTATGCTGTATACCTGAAACTAATATAATATATGTCAACTATATTAAAAGAAAAGAAGAAGAAAAAAGAGCAACTTGAAGCTTGAAAGAGGGAGTCTATTTAAATGGTGCAGCTAAAACAAAAGAAAAATCTCTAACACATACCCAGTGGTTTATTCTCAATTTTTATCTAGAAATATTACACAATTATCGATTAAAGTGAATCCTTAATTCAATAGAATGCCCAAGAGATAGATTTGCTCTGGGTAATGAGATGTTCTGAAGAACTGAAAATGACCAAGAAACCCATGTTGTTGTTTATTTCCTCATTTTCTGTTAAAAATACATGTGAAAATATGCATGCATCCATTTCCCTCAAAAGTGAAGGTCTAGTGAAATGAATGAAATATTTGACCAGTGAATTCCTTCATAGCCAAAAAGGAAAGAAAGAAAGAAATGGACAAAGGAAGAGAGAGGGAGAGAGAGAGAAAAAAAAAGAAAAGAGAAGAAAAGAAGGAAGAAAGGAAGAAACTAATGGGCCAACATTAGGACAGCAAGTCTGAAGTGTTCCACGTAATGAGCTCTGACTCAGAGATGATTTGGGGCTTTGGAGTGCCAGGCTAGCACATCATGTGTGAATAAGCTTGTGGCAGGGGCTGAGGGTGAGGCCCGAGGACATGGTTTATGTTGGAGCCTCACCGTGTTCTGGGTGACTCATGTACACTAAACAGCAGAGTCATGAACCATTTACACACACCCAATATCAGGTTCACTCCAAGGCTGTTCTCCCGCAGCCATTTTACGGCTCTCTCTAAAAAGCACAGAACTTGGTCTGGCCTTTCCCAGGAGCAGCGTGAAGAAGAATTAAAGAACAGAGGGCCTTGAGGTCCCAATGGTCCCTCCTGGGGAGATTGTTCATCCTCTGGGCTCTGAAAGATGCGCACATGGTGCTTTTCTCCCTCTGGTGCTGTGTGGAAGAAGTGGGTTTGGGGTCACTTAGAGGCCTAGCTCTCGGCAATGTCCTCACCACCTCTGAGACCTTGGGCGATTCAGTTGTTATTCTTGGGTATGGCTTTCTTGGAAAACTATAAAACTTACAGAATGGGATGGCAGAATTTTATGCATTTATAGGAAATTAACAGAGAAGAAATTGTAACATTATTTTCAGGAGTCCCTCATCCAATTGCTTCAGCTCAGGAATGACTGACGCCAGAGAACTAACCAACAATGTTAATTTTGTTCGGTTTTCTATCTGTTTAGTATCAGGTGAGAGGAAGAGAGGGTTTAAAATGTGCACTAGTAATTTTTGATATGTATACAAGGCTTTTTGAAACTATAAATAAAGGAACCTATGCAAAGACTAAGAGAAGGGCAAAAGAAAGAGGCATTCAACATTGCAGGCTGAAAGCACATATGGACATCTTTGGGTAAGAAAGCCTGGTCTACAGTGCCCTGTTCACGGAGCGCCCCATCTGTGGCCCAGCAATTCCTACAAGCCTCTGAGTCCCCCTGCCTGAGCCAGGACTGCTTCTGCTCATTATCAGGGCTCTCGAGCTAGCCTGGGGAAAGGAGGGGCCTCGAGGGAGTTAACCATGTTGTTTATGGTTGTGCATTTGGGAGACACATCGACTAAAAGGAATCCAACTCATAGTCTCAGATGATCCTCTGTTCTTGGAGATAGAGAATTAGAGAGGAACACCGTGTTTGTCACCTTAAAGTGTCCAAGTCTGGCACTACTATTTAGTATGTACTCTGGGCAAGTCCTCTCACCTGTTGGGGACTAACTTACTGCATCTGGGAATGGAGGGAGCTGGACCCAAAGGTCTCTAAGGGCTTGAGTTTGCATGCCGGTAACTGGACTTTTCTATGTAAACACTAAGTAAACTTACAGTAACTATGGAGAAGGACTGTGTCCTTGCTGATAATTGTAAATGTCCATGATGTCAAAATGCATGATGGTAAAAAGTGAAGTTGAAAAATGAGGAAGAGGTGTGACAGGGTGTAATCTAAATCGTTCTGAAGGGTGTGCACTTTTTAGGCTGCTTAGGGTCAGGGCTGAAAGCTCTATGTCTTGTAGCATATTTCAGAGTCAGCCAAACTATATGTTGGTGAAGAACCGCCTTGTCCAGCAAGGGAGAGGATGGTAATGAAAATAAGGATAGCCCCATGGCTCACATGATCCCTTTTTCTGATGGAGAGAGGAGGCAGAGAGGAGCATGGGAAAGAGAAAAGACTTAGGTTAAGAAATTATGTCAAATCCATGATTGAAATTTGTATGTTTCAAAAATACACAAAAATGTAGTGAAGAGTATAATGAATCTCCATGTTCCCATTAAGATTTAACAATCAATCCATAGACAATCTTGTTTCATATATATCTCCACTTAACCTTGTTTTACTATGACTTGGGGGCAGATTTGTCACATTTATTTTTATCTGTACATATTTTCTAATATACCTCTAAAATTTAAGAGTTCTTTTTATTTAAAAGGCAATTGTAATATTACTAACAAAAATTCCTTATTATTCAGTAACAAGTTAGAGATCAGATTTCTCCAGTTTTCTCATACACACACATACACACTGATTTGTTTGAATCTGGATCCTAATAAGTTCATAGATAGTTTTGAGAATAAGTCTCCGTTCAAAGTCTTTTAATCTATAGGCATCCTTCTTTTTTTTTTTTTTTTTTCTTAATATCCACTTTGGTGAAGAAACTGAGTCATTTGTCCCTGAATTTTCTGATTTTATTTTTTATTTTTATTTTTTTTAAAGATTTTATTTATTTATTTGTTAGAGAGAGAGAGAGAGCGCGAGCACAGGCAGACAGAGAGGCAGGCAGAGGCAGAGGGAGGAGCAGGCTCCCTGCCGAGCAAGGAGCCTGATATGGGACTCGATCCCAGGACGCTGGGATCATGACCTGAGCCGAAGGCAGCCGCTTAACCAACTGAGCCACCCAGGCATCCCTGAATTTTCTGATTTTAATGGTTAAATTTCAGTGTTATCTTTTGACATGTCCCCTGTGTTTCCTGTAAATTGATACTTTAAACGCATGGTTGGTTTTTTTTTTTTTTTTTGACAAGTCTTCATAGATGTGTAGTGTATTTCTATTAGGAGGCAAATAATGTTTTATTGCCTCCCTTTTTGTGATATTAGTAACCATTATTGATTATTATCTAGATTTCTTAATTCATTATAGGCTGCAGTGTATTAATTCTATTAATATAATTCCTTTTTTATCTTACTAGCTGAAATATTTTTATTAAAAGAAACTTCCCCTACTTGATTACTTGAAGAATTATATATTCATTATAATTTGTATATGAAGCTCAGGAAAAAAATATACTAGATTTAACCCTTTATTCACCAGTTTCAACTTATTTTCTAGCATTCTTCAAAAGTGACCAATGAGAGCTCTGTGTGTGTTGAAACTATTTATTTTGATCTCATGAATTTAAAAAATATTGGACCTTGAACTTGTGAGTGAGACAGATGTAGGTTTTCATCCTGATTCCTCCATGTTACACCAGAAAGAATCTTTCCTTCTTACTTCCCATGAAGTAAGACCTTAACCTCCCATGGTAAGACTTTCTCTTGACTCTTGTGACCAAGTTAAAACCTCCCAAATTCATTGTTTCACATTCATTTGTGTAGATGTCTGATTTCTTTACTAGACTGCAAGTTGCATATGGGAACGAACCACGTTTTCTCTTAAGTAAGCATCACATCCCATTATGAGTATGTCAGTAAATATTTGTCCATTGGATGTTGAAAAACAGGGATAAATTAATCTCTCTGAGTTTCAGTTTTCTCATCTGAAAGATCGGGGTAACAGTATGGATGTCACAATACTGATGGTATGTGAAGATTAAAGGAGGTGACAGGTACAAGATACCTGGTCCGTTGGAGGCCTTCTCAAGTGGTAGCCAGTTTCACTGCCATTTCATATCTAATGACCTTGGGCACTACCTGCCCGGGAATCAATTAGGAAAAAATAATTATCTGCTTCTGTTTTTGAAATGCTATGTCAGATGCCAAACGAACAGCATGTACAGAGTTTACAAGGTCCTGAACTGGAGGAGAGAAAGAAAGACCTGTCAG
The DNA here is from genome assembly GCA_003697995.1 of Taxidea taxus jeffersonii. Classification (NCBI taxonomy): domain Eukaryota; kingdom Metazoa; phylum Chordata; class Mammalia; order Carnivora; family Mustelidae; genus Taxidea; species Taxidea taxus. Next base: position 35,519 of record RCUC01142199.1, on the reverse strand, counting down.
GTCTCCTGCCTCCAAAGCTTATGGGGAAGATGAGGTAATAATTGAGAATGATCTCAAAATAATTATAAAGAATTATAGGAACAAATTAAATCTGAGGGGATGGGTGAAGTAGTTTAAGTTAGGGAAAGTAGGGAAGCATGAACTCTGGAGGAGGCTTTGCGAGTGGAAGAAAATCTGGTTAGGGCTGGTCTTGGTGTCTGGTCCTGGTGTCAAAAAAGGAAGTTGCTGTTTTGGGAACGCTAACTACGTGTCCTCCCCATACTCACTTAACTGAGAATATCTCTTCCATTGGCTGGTGATCATTCAAATCAGAGTCTATCCTTATGCAAATGCTACAAATTTAGATATTTTGTCACTCACACCACATTCCGTCCCACTTCCACAATTTTGCTGGGGCTGGTCCTTCCTGTGGAGTGTCCTTCTCGCTTTTCTTTACTCACTGTTTGGTATCATGTCAGCAGTCACTTCTTCTGGGTTTCGTTCTCAGGCTCTTACCCCAATCCACTAGATTTGTTAGGAATTTTCATTTTGGCAAACTCCGTATGCTAACAGTGTGGAGGCTGTTAACAGTGTGGAGGACCAGTTAGAAGAACCCAGAGACTAGGGATGTCGTAGTCCAGGTAGATGAGGAGGCCTGGGACTGAGGCAGTGGTTTTGATCAAAGGGGGACAAATGAGGAAAAATATTCAGGAGGAAGAACTCATAGTGCTTGAGTACAGTGTTTGGTTGAGGTGGCTCTGAAGAGTTCAGCATACAAGTAAATAAAAATGTTGGCCCTTTAGCACAGTCCAGACCTTATGACTCTTGTATTACTTGATGTTTGGACTACTCCTGCTCCTGTTCCTTTCCAGAAAGCTGTGTGACCTTGACTTTCCCTCTGTTTTCCCAGGATGTCCTATACATATCCCTATCGTTGCATTTACCGTTCTGTTTCTTTCTTTTTTTTCTTCCTCTTTTATTTTTTATTATTTTTCATTAACATATAATGTATTATTTTATTAACATGTAATGTATTATTATTTTATTAACATATAAGGTACTGTGCTGTTTCTATCTGCTGACTTCACCAAACTGTGAGCCCGGGAGGCTGAGAACTCTCTTATTTATCTCTGCAACCTCAGCAGAGCACTCAACACACACTCAGTATTTAAGAATTAACAAATGGGGGCGCCTGGGTGGCTCAGTGGGTTAAGCCTCTGCCTTCAGCTCAGGTCATGATCTCAGGGGCCTGGGATGGAGCCCTGCATCCGGCTCTCTGCTCTTCTCTCTCTGCCTGCCTCTCTGCCTACTTGTGATCTCTGTCTATCAAATAAATAAATAAAATAAAATAAAAAAAGAAATAACAAATGGGTGAGTGAGGTCTTATCTAATCATTGTACATTTATTTACATTTAGATAAGATACTTAGTTACCTGGAAGGATAGTTCAGTAATGTGTTAACACGTGAACCTAAGTTAGTTTATCTGATTGACCCCTTTTCAGTAGCAGGAACCTAGCCATGGCGAGTTAGGAGTGTGCTCAGCAAGCTGATCTGGGGGAAGGTGGGCTGCACCTGCTAGCTCTAAGCCCTGGCTGAGGTGCAGGGAAAGAGCAAAGGTGGTTCGTATGTTTGTTGTTGTTTTTTGTTTGTTTGTTTTCTTAGCTTGACCCCTGTGTGAGAAAAAGCAGGAAAAAGCAAGAAGTATTCAGGGAAGAGTAATCAAATTTTTAGTCTTGGCCGGACTGTAGACACTGAGCCGAGACAAACTGTACAGAGGTTGGGGGGTGGGAAGCTGTTGGAGAGCCTTACAACATGGACGCAACAGGGCGTGTGGAGAAATACCCACCATAGAAATGCATAATCGTCTTTCCAGAAAAAAGCCGCCTTATATTTGCAGTGTTTTGTATATTTGCACTGAGAACATGCTCATTTATCTAGGTTCTTAAAACAGGTATCTGCTTAAGAGATGCTTTTGGACATAAACAAATTATCTACCTGGTGCCAGACTTTCTCAATAGATAAGACACACTTGTACTCAGGAAGGAACTTCTGCACTAAGATAGCACACCAAACTTTTATTGTTCATGTGGGAAGAAAGGCGTGTGTCAGAATAACAGGAAAACCCACTCCAGTGTATCTGAACCTGATGTGGGAGGAGGGGTCGTCATTCATATGAGGCACACCAAGACTCTGGCCAAGCTTGTAACGTGGACTATCCTGAGGTCATTGCTTTCTGAATGTTTGAGTGCCAGCAGAGATTAAATGAAATCCAGGATTTTTTCACACAGTGATAGCAATGAACAAGAGGATGTTTATCATTAAATAATCAGACCGATCATATTGCATTTCATAGTATTTAGCCCTTGTCTGTGTTTGTCCGATTATATGTTTCCATCTTTAACCTGTGTTTCTTTCCTCAGTGGAGGGATGGGCAGGAGTAGATATTTTTCTTTGAAAATTTTTGTCTTCTATCATGTTTAAATATATAAAATTTCATAGCTATTTTCCAATAGCTATATATTTGCTTAAAAAACTTGTTAAATATAAAGATTTATAGGTGGTATTTTGACTTCTGACTTATATGGAATCTTAAGAAATTATACTAAGTACACCTTTAAATTATACTGATTAGGAAGTCTGTGAGAAGAACACTTTACAGAAATGCCAACAGGGTTGAGACCAGAACAGAGATGTTCAAGTATAATGGTTCTGGCCTTCTTTGCATTATTATGAATTTTTATTTGTTTCCTTATTACTGTCAGGTAGGCTTCTCCTGAGAAATTTGGATGGATGATTTAAAGGAGGTGTGTTTCCAGGAAGACTTAGTGGCAAGACTGGAAAGAAGTCTTAGTGAAATATGGCAGAAGTCATTATAACGTGACCTTGAGTCTCATAACTCTGGAGGAAGTAGGTACAGGGTAGTGTCAGAAAGGGAAAGATACTGAGGTGTTTCTAACACAGGCACAGGGGTATGTGGCAATGATAGAACATTACTAAAGTTTTCCTCTAGAATGAGTCATTGCCAAATATAATTTGAAGCTTTATGCAGCCTCAAGAAAATATCAATTTCTATGATTTTTATGAACTTGCACTTTAGAAAGGTTGGCAAATTGATAGACAATGAATAAATGCATTCAGTATTCTCAGTTGAAGCTTATATTGTGGCTTGAATGTAGCTAGTATGATACCAAATTTAGGGACATATGGATGTCTTTCCGACAGTCTGATTTGTTAAAAATGATCTGATATAATTTGACTGATAATGAAGTATTCTAGGCTTAATTGGGAAGCAACTTTTGTATTATAGTTCAAGACTAGATAGTAGTTTCTCAAATCAAATGTCTAAGCACCCTAAAGAAATGAATTTTATTGCAAAGCTGAAATGATGGCATATTAGAGTCCCTAACTTAATTAGAGACAGATGTACCTCTAGTCTAATAAGCTCCATATTGTTAAATGGCAATGGTAGCATCTCCTTTCATCAGTATTCTCCAAAATATAATCTTATTATTTGACCGAATCTATGGTGATATCATGTTATTTTTTCCCTTTTTGTTTTTGTTGGGGTGGTAGACAGGGTGTGTGGTGGGATGAATGTTCAGAGAGTTGGGAGCCAATTTGTATGTATTTCCAAAAGGTAACATTAAAAAATAGTCAGTGGAAGTACAACTGGAGTTCTGTGTTCTTAACTGTTCATATCCAGGAAAATTTCCTATGTTAAAGAAAAATCAGAGCGAAGAGACTGATCTCTGTTCCCACATGAACTATTCTCCTATCAGCAATAAATTATAATAAAATGTGATAAAAATAAAAATTTGGCATAGTTTTATAAGAGCTTGATATTGTAGGTGTACATATGTGAGATATTAAACTTATTTAGTATAAATTTACTCTAGCACTATAAAATGAGAGGCAGATAGGATATCTTCTCTAGAGTGCACATAGTTAAAATAATACCTGGAAATGACAAATGGTCAAATATGTGGATAACTTTTTTTTTTTTAATTTTATTTGTGTATTTGTGTGTGTGTGTGAGAGAGAGAGAACAAACAGGGGGGAGGGACAAAGGGAGAAGCAGTCTCCCCACTAAGCAAGGAGCCCCATGTGGGACTCAGTCCCCACCTTGGGATCATGACATGAGTTGAAGGCAGACGCTTAACCAACTTAACCACCCAGGCGTCCCTGGGCATAACTTTACATTTTAGAGATACATTATTTTATAGACAAATTTAGTGATAATGTGCATTTTACTTCTAGGAATTTGGTGACCAAAGTACGTTGGCTTCCTCCTAAGACTTTGCATTCTGTGAGCATTTCATATTTCTCCATCCTCTGAGCATGAAGAGTCATCAACCCTTAACGTCTCTACTCCCCCAAGATAATGCTAACCAGGAGAAGCCAGTTCCTTCCATTGGCACTGTGAGTACCACATGGCAGACTTTACCTCTTCCAGGAACTCCGATTGGCTCAGTTTGCAAGAACCCATAGAAGTTTTTACCATTTTCAGTGGCAATTTTGTAAATTGAAACACCACTTGTTTACCGCCTAGTTCAACTTTCCCATGATTCTTAAGAAGGCCTTGGCCTCCATTTTGAAAACAGAAAACAAAACCACAGATCTATGAAGGTCAAAGAGGGAAGTTAAGAAAGCTGTAGCAATTGTTAAGACGTGGAAACTTCTTGTTTAAATTTCACTAGCTTCACTTATATTGACTCTCAGGTAGACATTCTAATGACCTGTAATTCTGTTGGATACTTTATGAAGCAGAGGGAAATGGTAGACACGTAGATAGAGTCAAAGCTGCAATATTGGTAATTAGTTCAATAGGATAAACAATGGGAGTTAGGCTATTTGCTAGAATTTTGAGAGCAAATTTGACAAGGCAAGGAAAATAGATTGTACTCCAGAGAGAACTAGTTAACACTTAAATTCAGAAAGCTCTGGATTCCTTCCTAGTTGAGTCCTGTAAATAGAGAAGAGGGTAAGAAAGAGAAGTAATTCAAAAGGGGGGGAGCTAGGAGAGTAAACGGAATTTTTCCATGGAAATAAGATTTTTTTTTTACAACTTTTTTCACCCCTTTTAAGTTATTGCTTTCAGTTTACTTCAATGCAGTCACTGAAGTAGCTTAGAAAGAAATCTTTGATATGCCAGATCAACCAAAAGTTTTAAAATATCCTTTTGTGCCTCCATTTATAATGCAAATAGTAAGTTGGCATTTTGGGTTCATTTCACCATAGTCTCTGAAGTGGGTTAACATACACAGAATGAGGAAGTGAAGGGAGTCCCACAAGAGAGCACATCTTTGATAGTTCAGTAATAATAAAAAAATGTATTTAGGTCTTTTCTAAATACCTTTCACCTCCTAAGAATATAAAAAATGAGAGAAAGAGATCTAAGAAGAATAAATTGTGGTTGTCTTTTACGTTAGCTGAATGACTAAAGATATTGTTCTATGGATTACCCAATACTTAAATATTCCTAAGTCTAGCCTTTATGAGCTCATAAAAGACTTTGCTTATGTGTCTGGGAAAGCCAGTATCTTTATATACTGTCAGATCAGAACTAACATACTGTTTCAATATAGGTTTGAAAACCAGCAGATATTTTGTTATATAAAGCAACTGGGCAATCACCTTAAACCCACGTTTACATTTTAGTTTTATCCTACATAAACATTCCCTAGCTGAAATAGTTTTAAAAACTGGTAACCTATGTTTGAGAATGATGGAAAGAGACTGAATCCTGGTTGAAAGATTATTGCCACTGTAGTGTTTTATTCATGGGATTCTCCAATTTTTTTTCCAGATACACTAAAAAAGCCAAAATTCATTAATGTCAGAAACACAAATGAGGGTTGGCACGGGTCATGCATCCATGCTAGGAGGAGGGAAGGCTGGGAGCCCCGTCCAGTGGATAAACCCCAGATTCCACTTTCTCATTTGAGTTCTTTTGTAAAGCCTCTCATGCATTCTGAAGTGCAAGAATTTCTTCTAGGCAACTGTTGTCAAAATATATTTTCCGACAAGTACCCACCAAAATGCAACCAAAAGCAATAATATTTCAGGAAGCTTTAGCTCAAGTGTGAGTAATAACCACTGGATAAACAGAAGTTTTACCATCTTCTGTTTCATGATTGAGATTTTCAAATGTAAACAATTTATAAGGAAAAAAAGTGAGCCATGTCAGATTGGAGAAATGGAGAAAAGCTTGACAGGAGAACAGGAGAGGTAGTTAGGACAAGCCTGTGATTCCAAACTGGTTGAGATATCTTCTCTTTGAAGTCATCATTCTTTACCCCCACTCCTCCCCCTCCCTCATGGGCATTGGAATGGAATTTTTTTTTTCCTTCACTTCTCTCAGGATCCCAGTTCAAATTCCTTCACATTCTCCCCACTTCTTCTCTCATTCATCTCCCTGACCCTTTTCCCACTAGGGCTTGTTGAGAAACTTTTACTCCCCAGGTGCTCTCTTCTCACCTCAGCCTTGCTTAAGTCCCCTTCTACATATATTTCTTTTCTACTTTTTGAGATTTTATTTATTTATTTGAGAGAGAGAGCACAAGCAGGAGGAGGGACAGAGGAGAGGGAGAAGCAGGGTCCCTGCTAAGCAGGGACCCTGACATGGGGCTTGATCCTAGGACCCTGATTTCAGGACCCTGAGATCATGACCTGAGCTGAAGGCAGACACTTAACTGACTGAGCCACCCAGGCACCCCTCTTATATATATTTCTTAATGGTCTATAGTTTAGGAGAAAAAAGATCTCCTAGTGACCCCCTTTTTCTTTTATCTGAGCTGAACTAAGTTTTATAACTCTGCTTAGAGACAAAACTTTATTTTTCCACACTGCCACTCTTTCTTCTGTCTCATTGACCACAGCTGGTATAAAAGCTATCAATGCTGAAATGTTTAGCATATCAAGACTTATTTGCAGAAATGATGATGAAATACCATTAGAAAGCATGTTATATTACTCTGGAGGAGATGCTGTTGGAACCCCACCTGGGTTCCCTTCAGTGGTTGGTACGTGCTTCCCTGGCTGCTTTGAGTTTGGCTGTTAAATTCAGTCCTGCCACCTTCCTTGGAAAATTGCCCTCTGACCAATGACTACCTGGGAAGGAGGAAACTTGCAAAGGCCAGCCTCAAGGCCTCAAAGGGGCAAATGCTGAGGTGCTATTTGTTCTCCGGAGCTTCTCCATGGCGTCAACTGAACTAGTTCTCCAGCCGAGCCCACATTCCTTTCTAGTGTTCTTTCCCTCTCTCTTCCCTCTCCTTCTTCAAACACTCCTCCAAAAGAAGTAATTTGAAAAGTATTCCTATCTCATTCTGTTTCTGGAGAGAGTCACCTAAGACATTCACCTTTGAAATAAAGACAATTTTTAGAATTATTTGACTAAATATTCAATATTTAAGAAATGATCAATTTTAAGATGGACATGGGTAGAATAGCCTTAGATTTGGAAAAACTGAAACCTTAAGATATTTTTAGTTGTGCCAAAACTTAGGAACTACAGAGATATTATCTTTTTTCTCATAAAAAAGAGGAAATACTTTTTAAGGAGTTGCAAATATTTAAGATGTTATTAGCCCAGAAAAATCCCATGAGTGGGACTGTAGTTGTCTCCTAAGTACTTACATTATGACTAATTTTATAATTTCCAAAATAATTTCAATTACATGACCTCAAGTCAATCTCATGACAAGCACGACAAGCAGGGATAATTATTAGCCCCCTTTTCCACATGTGAAGACTGTGCCTCAGAAAGGTTAAATGACTTAGCTGTTATCTCAGAGTTCATAAGCACTGACTGATAGTCGGTGCTCAAACTCAGGTATCTGTGTGAAACATAAGTGAGATTTTCTAATTAATTTAAACCATGTTATGTTTATCAGAGACTGGATCTTCAAGTCCTGTTATTAAATCTATTTGGGCTGCCTTAGCTGTCAACCTACTAATCTGGAGTTAATCTTGGGTAAAGTGGTCAAATTTGTATTAAATGTGTATATTGATTATCCACTGATGTGTAATAAATTATCCTAAAAACTAGCACATTAGAACAACAAATATTTATTATATCACAGCTTCCGTGGGTTAGGAATCTGAGGGTTGCTTAAGTGCCTCTGCCTCAAAGACTTCTCAAAACTATCATTAAGGTGTTGGCCAGGGTTGCAGTCTCATCTAAAGGCTCAGTTGAGAGAGGATTAGCTTCTAAACTCACTTAGGTAGTTGTTGGCAGGATTCAATTCCTGGGAAGTTATGAGACTTGGGGCCCCATTTCATTGGTAGCTGTTGGCTAGAAGCCATCTTCAGTCCTGTATCACTTGGTGTTTTCCATAGGACAGCTCGCAAGATGGCAGCTGACATCCCTCAGAGCGGACAAATGACAAAGTAAGAAGGACAAATGAAGTGGAAGCCAGAACCTTTTTTTTATTAACTTAATCTTGGAAATGATACCCCGCCCATCGCTATTACTGCATTCTGTTGGTTAGAAGTCAGTCACTAGGTAGAGCCCACTAGGTGTGGGAGGGGATTACACAGGATGTGAATATCAGGAGGCAGGAGTCATTTCAGATGCTGCCCATCATGAGGTTGGTTGTCTTTCTCATGTATGAGTCCCTGCCACTTGGTCCAGAGAGAACTCCTTGTTCTCTCTGTATAGAGGCACTGGATTATTTTTACTCTATTAATTTCATGGTTTTAGATGTATGTGTCCTGGTTGAATGCTCTTCTCATTTGTTCTTCCTTCCATCCACTCTTCAATTTCTCTTCTCCTTTTACTCTTCTTTTCTTGCTTACTCTGCCCTCCTGCTTCTATCTATACTCACTTCTCATTCGGACTCCCTGTTTTTCTCTCTCTTCTCATTCTTTAAGCAGTCACCTTCCTTTCAGAATTCAAATCCTCTATATCTTTCCTGCTACTGTGTTGCTTTCTGTTCTTCTATCTGCTCATAGGGACCAAGGGCAACCAGCAATTTTAGATGCTGGTTTTCAAGTTTCTAAATAAAGTGATTTAATTCAACTATTGGATCCAGTATTTCTCCTAAGTTCCTCTAGGAAGATGACATCATGATGAAGTAAGACAGCACGCTAAAATTTTTATAGAATATTGAAAATCCCATTTTGGGGGGAGGTGGATCCCCCCCCATTTCTCCATGTATAATGTCAGGTCTCAATTGTATCCAGTGTCCAGTCTCCTTTTATGTTAAATTCTTAAAGAATTTAAACATAAGATGATCATAATGATCACAGTAATGATGAGATGATGATATAATGATGATGAGGCAGGCAGGCTAAAGGATACTGTTACATCACATATCCAAAATGACCTCTTTAACTCTTGATCACCAGGAGTGACTGTAAACTGTATCTCTATTTCCAGCATCTAGCTCCATTGGAATGAATGAATGTAGCACTTCAGCAGAACTACAGTAGATTGGACAGGTTGACTATTTCAGCTATTAAAGATAGGGTGGAGGGGCACCTGGGTGGCTCAGTGGGTTAAGCCTCTGCCTTCGGCTCAGGTCATGATCTCAGGGTCCTGGGATCCAGCCCTGCTCGGGCTCTCTGCTCAGCGGGGAGCCTGCATCTCCCTCTCTCTGCCTGCGTCTCTGCCTACTTGTGATCTCTCTGTCAAATAAATAAATAAAATATTAAAAAAAAATAAAGATAGGGTGGAAAAATGGTTTTCCCAAATCTTATGTGGAATTCTGGAAAACTGTTAATGGTATCTCTACTTCTATTTTCCAGCAAGAGAAGATGCTCTCAAGAAGGAACTATTTGACCCTGCAGAGAGCATTTCTCCCACACTGGGGCAGGGTTGATGTGCAGTAATTAGCCTGTTTTGGTCTAGGATGACTGATAGTGATTCCGTGGACTGTTTTGTGATATTAGACAAAGGTTCTTGGGGCAGAACATGATTAGAATATGTTCAACTTGATGACATGTATGTTAAGCCTATTGGCACATAGCTACCAATTTCATTGCATGACCTACTGGTTAGAAACATCAAAAGTAGGAGGCAAATCATTTGGAGAAGAGTTGTTTAGTGAGTTAGAATGAATGGAGACTTTGGTGAGCACCGGCATCAAATTCTGTCCTAGTTTGTTGCTTGTCATGCCCTGTTCTCCATCTGGGATGCCCAAGGCACTCTTTTTCAGGACACTTGACCTACAAGTCATATTTCAGAAACTACTGATTTGGTGCTTGTTAATGGAGTTGAGACTCTGAGGAGTCCGGCTGCTGGATTCCATACAGACTAATGACCCAGCAGATGCTAAAGGCAAATGCTTAAAGTGCACTTGTGAATTAAACCACACTATTGTCGGAAAGGAAGAATTTATTATGTCATTAAATTTAATTCACTAAGTTTCGCTTCTTTAGATGCACTGCACTGAGGGAAAAGTAAGAAATTAATTTTAAACAAGCATTATTTTTCTTCTGGTTACCCAGGTAAAGGATAGTCATGTGGAAGAGAGTATTTTATTAGGATTAAAAGAAATGATAAATTGTGAAAACTGGGCATGACTGCCTAGCCAGGCATGAACTTTTAGATCAGAGACTGTGCTTCAGTTAGAAAACACAGAGGAAAACCAGCCTTACCTAATTTAATGACACCCTGGGTGACATTTTCAGGACTTTGCATAAAATCTCGGAGGCTCATTGATATGAAGATGTTAGCAATAATCATAGTTGATGCTTAGAGTATAATCTGAAAGTCAGAATGGACACAAAATGAAAATCAAGATAGAGGGTTTTTTTTTTTTTTTGCTTCAAATCTAGTAATTATTAGAATATAGGGGAAATTCTCTTAATTTAAATATTACAATAAAACAAAAGCATAAAATATGTGGTGTTGAATCTTTCTACATATACCTCATGGTTTCCTTATAGCAACAGTTAAATGTTGATAAATAGCAACTGAAAGATAAGCGAGGAAATTGCTGGGTGTTTGCACCTTTTGTCTTATCAATCAAAACAATCTGACCATCCTTATAGGGGGTTCTGAATGAATTTCAGTTGTATAGAGGTAAATACAAAAATTAGGCTTCATTGTATTGGTAATGCCAGTTCTAACAATTGAGAGACTTTTAGTATTTGTATTCCAGGTAATGAATTTCCTATTAGTGATTTTTATGTAGTAGAATCAAAGAAAGAGTGCAAATCCTCAAAGAACAGATTCTGGTCATTTTTTTAACTGAATAAATTCCATAGCAAACAGCTTATGTCAAACAAGAGAAAAAAATTACAGCTGACCATTGAACAACACAGGGGGTAGGGGTGGGGCTTAGAGGCACCCATGCCCTGGACAGTAGAAAATCTGCATAAAACTTTTGACTTCCATGAAACTGAATTACTAATAGCTTACCGTTGATTGGAAACCTTACCAATAACATTTACAGTCGATTAACACATATCATGAATGTTGTATGTATTATATACTGTATTCTTATAATCAAGCAAGCTAGAGAAAGAAGATGTTATTAGGAAAATCACCAGAAAAGTCAAACTGCTGAAAGGGAGAAAATATTTACAAATGACATATCCAATAAACAGCTAGTATCCAAAATATATGAAGAAGTGATAGAATTCAGTACTCCTCAAAACAAATAACCCAATTAAAATATGGGCAGAAGACAGGAACAGGCATTTCTCCAAAGGAGACATCCAGATGGCCAACAGACACATGAAAATATGCTCATCACTCATCATCAGGAAAATACAAATCAAAACTACAATGAGATATCACCGCACACCTGTCAGAATGGCTAAAATTATAAACACAAGGAACAGCAAGTGTTGGAGGAAATGGAACCTTGTGCTGTTGGTGGGAATGCAAACTGGTGGGGCCACTGTGGAAAACAGTATGAGTATTCTCCTCAAAAAGTTAAGGGCGCTTGGGTGGCTCAGTGGGTTGGGCTGCTGCCTTGGCTCAGGTCATGATCTCAGAGGCCTGGGATGGAATCCCGCATCAGGTTCTCTGCTCAGCGGGGAGCCTGCTTCCCTCTCTCTCTCTCTTTGCCTGCCTCTCTGCCTACTTGTGATCTCTCTCTGTCAAATAAATAAATAAAATCTTAAAAAAAAGTTAAAAATAGAGCTACTCTACAATCTAGGAATCACACTTCTGGGTATTTACCCCCCCCAAATACAAAAACACTAATTCAAAGGGATATATGAACCCTTTGAATATTTATAGTTGCATTATTTACAATAGCCAAATTGTGTAAGCAGCCCAAATGTCGATTGATAGATGAATGGATAAAGAGGATATGGTACATATGTACAATGGAATATTAATCAGCCACAAAAAGAATGAAATCTTGCCATTTGCAATAACAGGAATGGACTTTGAGGGCATAATGCTAAACAAAATAAGCCAGTCAGATAAAGACAATTACCATATGATTTCACTCATATGTGGAATTTAAGAAACAAAACAAATGAGCAAAAGGAAAAAAGAAAAAACAAGGAAAGAGAGACAAACCAAGAAACAGACTCTTAACTATAGAGAACAAATTGATGGCTACCAGAGGGGAGGTAGGTGGGGGAATGGGGGAATTAGGAGATGAGGATGAAAGAATACACTTATCATGATAAGATAAAATAAAATAAAGTAAAATAAAAGTAAAATAAAATGATAAAATCACTAGGAAGAGAAAATACATTTATAGTATTGCACTGTAAAAATATCCACATGTAAGTGGACCCACATAGTTCAAACTCATGCTCTTCAAGCGTCAACTATACTGTGAAATAGGCCTGTGCTCAAGAAATTAAATATTGTAATTTCATTAGTATTCTTTCCTATCACGGGATATGTAAATTCTGTGCTTATGGTGAACATGGAAATAATAACCAATGGAGCACTTTTTTTCCTTTATCCATTCATTGCTAAAGGTGATGGCTTTAATTTTTTTAAAGACAATCTGGTTTAGAATTTTCCTTTTCCTTCCTTTCTCTCTCTTTGTGTCATGTTGGAGTCACAGGTTTGTTTTGGTTTTATTCCTGAAATTTTAATCTTTATTTTTTAAAGATTTATTTATTAATTTATTATTTTATTTTATTTATTTATTTTATTTATTTATTTTTTAAAGATTTATTTATTTGAGAGAGAGAGAGAAAGAGAGAGAGAGAGAGAGAGAGAGAGAGAGAGGCAGAGGAAGAGGAAGAGGAAGAGGAAGAGGGAAAGAATCCTAAAGGAGACTTGTCTCTGAGTGCAGAGCCCGACTTGGGGCTCGCTTCCAGGTCTCTGAGATCATGACCTGAGCTGAAACCAAGAGTTGGCTGCTTAACTGACTACACCACCAAGGCACCCCTGAAATTGTTTTAATCTTGGATCATTACCAGGAGCAACAGACAAGAAATCCTACCTTTTAATGATTTAATATGCTTGGTAATGCAAAGAATTAAAAAAAAAAAAGAATAGTTTGGTGGTTTCAAATTTCAAGATAAGGCACACCTTATTGGGAAAGCTGAGATGCGAAGTTCCTCTTCCCTTTTTGGAGCTCGCAGTTTTCCCAAAAGTGTCCTACCCCACAATTCTGGGATGAGTATCTGGCCTGGTTCCTCTGTCAATTGTTTTTTTTTCCCTTAATAATGGAAGATTTTTAAAAGATTTTATTTATTTATTTGAGAGAGAGAGCATAGCAGGAGGAGCAGCAGGAGAGGGAGAAGAGTCTCCTTGCTGAGCAGGGAGCCTGATGGGCTTGATCCCAGTACCCCTGAGATCATGACCTGAGCTGAAGGCAGCAGCTTAACTGACTGAGCTACCCAGGTGCCCCAAGAATGGACGGTTTTAAGTGACACAGACCAAGGTTACCATGGCTGTCTACAGTAATTTCCTAAAGAACCTCTGTGTACCCATTAGTGGAGTGTCAGAAAGGAAATAAAATTCCACTCACAAATACCATTTGGAGTATCTCATACATTGGTGAAGCTCGGTTTTCGTTTGTCTCTATAAAACTGTGGTCTTCATGCCTACCTCATGAATTTATTGTGTGGGCTAATTAAGTAAGTGTACTTAAGCTCTTATAATAGTGCATAGAGTATAGAAAGACATTCTGTACTTTATACGTATTTATTTGTTAGCTCAGTGTTTCTCAAATCTTAACTGTTCATAAGAGTTACCTAGGATCTTGTTAAAATGCAGATAAGAACACAGTAGGTCTGGGTCGGGGGTCTGAGATTCTGCAGTTCTAACAAGCTCCCAGGTGATGTGAGTGCAGCTGATCCACAGACTGCACTTTGAGTAGCAAAGATTAGGGAGTGGTTTATCTTATCCCTTAGTTACAGTGTGAGTCTGGAGCACTGAAGTCTTAGCCCCGATGGGACGGTTGTTTCCTACTGATGGTCTAGGAGCCTCTAAGAGAGCAGTTGCACAATATTATTTCATATGTATTTCTTCCCCATAAACTCTCTTAAAAATCTGAAGGATTATACAATGCATCAAAGAAATAATTGTAACATGTAATTCATCATCTTAAATTCTTACCCATAATCCCACCCACCCTTCAGGTGATTCCCATTTAGACTGGAAACCATTAAGGCATTTGGGAGAAATGCGTGTTCTAGGGGAGTAGAGTTGCGTTTTGTAAATTCAAAAACCATTTTTGGCTTACACACAAATAGCTTTCACACTGAAGCCTACCTGCTGCGTCCCTGGGAAACCTCTTTAGGATTTCATTTCAGGGATGGTATTTAGCAAGATCCAGGTGCTTGCTGCCTGGGAGCAGGTTGCTGCGGAAATAAGACTTGCACCGTCATTCATCCTGTTTACAAGGTTTACCTACGGAGACCCTCGCTGCCCACACTGTTACTTCAGGTATGTGGTTGTGAACCTTATAGATTGTACTCTGTATGCTGTACTTTTCATCCCGATGACTTATTTGTTTTATACCAGGAAGTCAGTACCTTTTAATCTCCTTCACTTATTTTGCCCATCCCCACCCCCCACACCGACCTGAGTTTTGTTGTCAATTTCAAAAAGAATGGATTCTGAGTGAGAAATAGGGGGTTAGAAATTTGAGTTTCATGGGCATTTTATCCTTTTATTTATATTCAAACATTGTATGGAAAGTAAAACTGATCCTTGTCCTGGACCGAAGTAAAATAGAATGAGGGAATAATTGTGATTTAAAGTCTGAATTTACAAACTCCAAGGGCTGCCCAAAGTGACAGAGGGTGTGAGTTAATATTTATCCTGCACCTTGATACCTTCAGATGTAAAGTACTACACAAATATCAAGTGCTTTGAACCCTGTGGAATTTCCAGTCCTTAGCATTTGCTAACAGCAAGCTTCTCAGTGGTTTGTTATGGAAGGTATTCCTTTTGCGCTGGCTTGACTCTGCAAACTTTAACATACACTATCATTTCAGTCTACAATATTTTGGCAGATATTTTATGTCTGAAGAGCCAGAGTGAGAAAATGTGTTTGAAGTCATGTCCAATGCCTTCTATATAGAGAGTATATACCACCTGAAGTTGGTTATACAAAATGTGAGGTTTTTCCTCGACTTTGGTGCCCAAGGCTAGGGGTAACTGCCTCTCAGAGGTGGGTCTCAGGTGTGCAATATACTTTTTTTTTTTTTAACTGTCAAGCCCAGGCAAGGAAAGGCAGCTCAAAGGGAGCTTTTATTAGCTGGTGTTATTGGGAATGAGATGTTGATATACCTATATGTGTATATATATATATATATATTTTTTGTTGTTGTTTGTTTGTTTGTTTTGTTTTTGTTTAACTGGAAGATAATCCATAATGAATGACACTGTTCGGAAGGCAAAAATACTACAAAAGAAAACTCTAACTTCAGGATCTTACCTGGAGCCATTATGTACCAAGTTATGTTCAATGATATATTTTTAGAAATCCAGCATTTTAATGACCACAGATCTACAGAGTAGGAAGTAGTCCATCAAACTGAGCCAGTGGATTTTGATAGCACTCTCATAAAAATATGTAGAATTATCTGGTGGCTTCAGTAAGTAGAAAAAACATACTTTCTCACTCATACCCATACTCACACACACAAACACACTGGTTCTTGCTTCAAACTTCAAAAAGAAAAAAACTCTAAAATTCTCATGAGAAATGACAAGGTTTTAAGAAGAATTAAACTAGAAATATAAAGAGCTGATAAATAATTGGCAAGTAGAAAGTGGTTGCATAACCACTTATACAACCATTTTGGTGTAGACCAAAATGTAAATCCCAAATTCCCACTGTTTCAACTGTTTCAGTCACTGGATCCTTTCTCCAACCCACCTCAGATGCTGAATTATTTTCTTCCCTCAGACCAAAATATTTTCTTTACACATAGTCAGAATACAAGAAATAGATATTGAAAAGTATCAGGGAATTAGGAGAAATAATTGTTAAATTATTAATTCTGACTGGTAAACTAATGTGTATGGCAAATACTGCCTTCTCACCTTCCCACCGCCCTCACACTGTCCCTCACCCCACTTGGCATCATACACAGAAATTCAGAGGCTTTTTGATGTCTTTGCTTTACAGTAATCCTGAGATCATGATCCTTTCTGACTATAGCTTAGACATTTTTAATTTTTTCTTTCCTTCTGATCATTTTTTACCATCGGTATTTGAATGTGGAGCTCTTGGTCTTACGGGCTGTACTATATATTTTTGTCTTCAAATCTTTTGAACATTGTGATGCTGGTTGCTGAAGCTTGGAGTTACCCAGGTGGTAGTTATTAACTGACGTGTCATGGTTCATGGTGAACAAGCTAGGTCAACAAACTTGTTTTTCATCATGGCTGGTTTTAATTTGAAAGGGAGCTTGTTACCTATTTGATAATGCTTCACTGAAGTTCACCTATTTCAGGTAGATTAATAGCTTGTTCAGGGATGAGGAGCCTAGGGGCCCTGTTGTAACTGTGTGCTGTAGGTTCAAGGTTCAAACTTCAGAAAGTAAAAAAAGTCCTTGTTTTTCTTCCACCTATTTGCCAGGGCATGCCTTAGTGAACCTTGATACTTGGTAAGACTTGAATAGTCACAGGTTTGAGACTTTAGAGTAATATGAGGAGCTGTGTTATATAATTAAGAAAGAGATAGGTTTTGCTAGTACCTTCCAAATCACAAGACTTTTCTGTCTTGAAGATCATGGGGTTGGTGGAGATTGAAGAATAGATGTATATAGTTTCCTGACCATTTTCTAGGAAAAAGATTCAAAATCTCTCTAAGATGGTATATTAAATTTTGTGCAAATCCAGATACCATAGGGAGGTATTAGATTGAAGTAAGAATTGAGAAAAAATGGCTCATGTTTGAACCAATCCATGATGGTAACATATCAGTAGTTCCTTAAATGAATGGCTATTAAGTACACATATAATATGTTTAAAAGGGGCACCTGGGTGGCTCAGTTGAGTGTCTGACTCTTGATTTCAGCTCAGGTCATGGTTTCAGTGTCATGGGATTGAGCCCTGAGTCAGGCTCCACACTCAGCATGGAGTCTGCTTGAGTTTCTCTACCTCTGCCCTTCCTCTTGCTCTCTCTCTCTCTCAAGTAAATAAGTAATTCTTAAAAAAATACGTTTAAAAATTTGTAGTAAATTATTCACTGAAGAATCTCCTTCTTTTTCAAAAGGGGAGTTTCACCATATTTGTTTTAACCATTCATGTATAGATCCTTGGGCAAAAAAGATGTATCAGCTAGCTCTGTCCATCTGGAGAAGAAAAAAATTCAACCTGCACTCTCTTCATAACATGATTCTTATGAATCTTGATGTAGCTGAAGTTCCCACTCAGACTTTGCTCTTGAAGCATTTAAATTCAACAATACTACTTGAAGATTAAACCACAGTGGAAATACTAATGATGTCTCCATACTGAAAACAGCTTGGCAATCTCTTAAACTGATAGATTTTTAAAGAAATTTCATTTCAAATAAAGATCTGATATCTGGAAGTCCTAACCAGTCTGAAATGTAGCTTACCTACATGGATTGGCTATCTAAGAGCTTGTAAACAAATTCATAAATTTGTCATGCTGATTATAGTGTTGGCAAACACAATGGCTGATCATGTTATAAATGTTTATCAACACCCGCACTCACCCACCTGCTAAGAGGTGCTACGCTTTAATGAAATTGTTTGAATATCAAGGCTGGTTGCTAAGATACAATGTTCTTGTTACTAGGGATGTGATGCTTGCAGATTTCTGTTATCAAATAATGATTAGAGATGTGCTAACCTCAAGGTGCTCAGTGCAGTGAAAGGTTTACTGAGCTACAAATTAGTAAACTGTCTGCTTGAGCAGGCACTGGCAGAAGAAACATGTGCTTCATCCATACACGACTGGCATTTTAAAAGAAGAGAGGACAGGGAGCATGGCCATGAATGATGGGTCCTTGAGAGTTTGGCATGGAAGGTTTACCTACTCTACTGCCCAGGATGATATATCTTTAGCCAGCTGGCAATTGAAATCCATTGCCAATAACTCCTTCCTTTCTTATGAAAAAAATCCATTTTTTACATTTCTTTTAAATTGGTTGTTATGGAATTATTAACATTAAACATTAAATTTAACATTAACATTAAACATATAAATACTAAAGTTCTCTCTTATGAGAGAGAAAACTAAATCAAAATGTAATCCCACACAATGGAGATGTATTTTAACATGCACACATTTTCAGGATGATGCCAGGTTTGAGAGACTTATTGGTATAAATGTCCTATTTAGCACAATGAATTCTGCAAATAATGATGCAGACTGTTTTCTATTGAGAATGCAATCCTCTGTAATATTTAATCTAATATAAAGTATCATGTAAGTGTTGGAATGTTTCTCTTTATTTTCACATCGTCGCAAACAATACAGTGGAGATGACTGAAGCTGTGTTGTGTACAGCAGTCTAATTGTTCATCTTGTTAAAGCAGCAACTGCGTTGCGGTATTTTACCTATACTGGGAATGTTCTGAGCACCAAATTTTCACACTGAAAATATTTCTATGATTTTATGACAGTCCCTGGAATTCCCAAGGGCTCTACTCGTGACTAGTAATATTTCAGAAATGTGTGGGCAACTGTACTTCCGGTGTCATGTATAATTTTTACTCTTGTTACTTTATAAGAAATATCAATTATTAGGATCACAGATCTGATGGGTACTAAATTGACTTTTGAAAGTTCCCTTAATAAAAATTGAAATTGTATACATATTTTAATAATGAAAATGTTAAAATAAAATGACATTCAGATATAACAGCTGGCCTTCCATTAGATCAGAATCACGGTGAGAGCAGAGATCGAATCTGTTTTGGCTCACCTCTATATAACCATTCTCCAGAAGATGGCCTGCACAAAACAGGTACCTTATCGATCGATGACTGATACTTACATCCAGAAAATTTTGCTAATGCCCATAGCAGATACATATGACTTTGCAAGTTGAATTTTCCTTCCCTCTGTGTAGAGTGTAAAAAGATGGGAAGAAAAATGTGACGTTTTATTTTACCTTTGTGAAACAGGTCTTGCATATCCTACTTTTATAGATAGGAAAGCAAAGTTCAGAGGATTGAGATAATGAATTACTCAATGTCACACAACCCATGTGAGGCAAAGCTGGATCTTTTGTAAGTCTAGTCCTGTTTCCCGAACCCCAGCTGCCTCTCTGATAATGTCAGACCTGAGTGGGGAAAACAGGGCGAACCCTTAAGTAGACATAGGTGAGAGCACATTTAAAGGCAGCAAACATTATGTGCTTATTTTGTGCCAAATGTACAGGCAGATACGTACGTAAAGGATAAAAACAATAATTTGTAAAGCCCTTGGCCATAAGAAGTTTCAGTTTTGAAAATGTGGAACTATGATGTGTTCACTTTAAAGAACTTGAAGACTAAATATGAATTTCAAGGAAAATATATTTAGCCTGAGCCCAGAGAGACAGCTCTCATTCCACACTGAGTGAGGTCCAGAGGAGGCATTGAAAGGATGGGTGTTTGATTGGGCGATGTAGTTTTGTTACCAACAAGATCTGCGCTTGAATTCTTGTTCTGTCACATCCTGGCTAAATCTGGGCAAATTTCTTAACCTGTATGCTTTTCTTGTTGCTATTGTAATTTTCCCATGTGGATTAAATTGGTTGTAGTAAGGTAATGTGCTTAGAAGCAGTCAATAAATATTCCTTATTTTTAAGACCTACTCATTGACTGTGTCCTGCAGAATTGAACTATATTACACTTGTTTTGGCCCAAAAATTGCTTCTGAAGCTTAAATTTCACCTCTTTAATGAGATACTTACTTTGTTTTTGTACTGTCCAGAGATTGGCTCGCCGAATAATTTCACATTTATTGATGAATACAAAAGACCCATTGCAAAAAGGTCTCCAGTTCTCGTGTGACTTTTGTGCTTCAAATAGACTTCTAAGAGGCGCATGGTTAATTATAGCTGGACAGAGAGACACGTGGAAGTGTTGCGTGGGCGGGAGTGCGCTGTCATGCTGGGAGTGACTAGTGCTGGGTGGGCTTATCTGGAAGAGATTTGTTCTCTTCCTGCTCAAAGGGTTCTTATGAAGCTTAAGTGAGAAGCTAAATCTGCATGTCAAAAGTGGCATCCAAAGTCAAGGTATATCAAATTATAATATTACACTCTATTCCAAGGAGGAGAGAGTAGACCAACAAAAACCAATTTCTTGTTCTCAGGACTGTAATGCTTACCAGTGATAACACACGTACTGACTTTTGTTGGAAATTCACTGTTGTGACATTCAGCAATACCAGCTCTCCATTTTCTGTTTTATCATAATTCAGTGCTCTTTTCTTTTTTCTGAGCCTTCTTAATGCACTCGCCAAATATTTTATCTTTAGTCTAAATTAGAATACTGAATATTTGGTCTACTGGCTCAGAATGTGTCTTGTCTAAGTCCAAATGGTCTCTACCCTCTAATTTTTCAGGCTAGATTTAAAAATGCTTCTTATTCACCAGTAAGAAACTTACAAAATGGGTTATTAAAAAAAATGACACCGGTGCCACTTAGAGAATGTATTTATGCACCCAAACCCTCCTTGGTCATATTTAGAGATCCCCCTAAATATAGTTGTGCTGAACTACCTCCATATAATTCAGACCATGTCGAAGCACAGAGCCCTCTCAGTGCGGGGTAGTGTGGGCATTTTGTTATCTACAGCAGCTGTTGGCTCTTTTTGAGGAGAAAAACCTACTTCTGTTTAAATTTATGTTGCATCGAGCTAGTTGTATTGCTTGCGATTATATGTGGCTCAGAGCTGTGTCACGTGGCCTGACCCGCTAGAACCTGAGTTAATGCAGTCCACATGGGGTGCTGAGTGACACACATTAAAACATTCCACTTCTCCACGGAACTGTGGGAGCAGGTGATTTCTCTAAATGGCAGACACTCCCATGCTTGTATTTTAAACCTCTACCACTTTAGCTAAAAATATCTTCAAAAGCCCACCCAAAACACTTCCCTTGGTTATTTTTGCAAATTGTTGGGTGATTTACAAAGACAGGGAGGGAGGCACAAGGGGAAGTTTTGAATTATTTACATAATTTGATGGGATGGTGCCTCCCTTAAAGAATCCACTTGGTGTAAGTCACAAATTTATTTGCTTCACATACTTAAGAGTCCTAGAGGCGACCTAATCATGTAATTATTAACTTGCTGCTTCCTAGATTCCAGCAACTTGATAGTTACATTTCTCATCAAACTAAACTTAAAAAAACCACTTATTTGAAAATTACTGTGTCCCAGCAAATAGCCCTTATAGGAATGCATACTATTTTTACCAATATATTTATTTCTCTTCTGTGAGAACAGTGAGCACCGTTGGTTCTGAATTCAACCTGAAGTGTTTGGCCCTCAGTGATAAAATCTGATATCGGGCCATTCAGACATTTTTACCTGATTCCCTCAATGATCAGTGAAACACATTGCTAGGACATCTAGATCAGCATTCTTCTTTTTTGGTAAGCAAACAGACCAAATCGGAATCTGACATGTAGTCCTGTTTTCTCCAGGCTTATGCTCTAACCAAGTGAGGCAATTAGCCAGAGATACGGTGAAAAAAAGAGATCCTTGGAACATAGGTCTGGGAATCCCAGTTCCGTACTCTTCAAATCCCAAATCTACATACTACCCAGTGTAGGTCACTTAATCTCTCTTGAGGTTTTCTGTCTTCTATAAAATTGGATGATGATATTATGCACACTGTAGGGTGCTTTTATGAAGGAAATTAGCTTAATTGTGTGAAGAGTCCTGTAAAATGTTTGATCTATAGGAGGCATTCAAAGCAAGTCAGCTGCCATTAGCTTTGTTAAGTTTAATTAGAGGAAGATAAAACCAATAACTCTCCACAAGTAAACTGAGTAAAATAAATTAACACGTTTATATGATACTCCAAGATCTCCTTTCCTTCTTCTAGAAATGTTTGGAGCCCCATTGTACCGTGCAAGTCAGTTATTCTGGGCATTAATTTTCTGAGAGATCCTGTTATGGGCTTTAGAGCTTTTGCTTTTTTTTCTTTAACTAATTAATAAAGACTGTTGATCTAAAGTATTTCAAAATATGAAAGGCTAGAAGACTAAATGCCACAGTAAGGCAAGAAATAAAACTTTTGCTTACCTAAGGCATTAGTTTTCACGATGTAATATATACATTTTTAACCTAGTATCATCAAGATCTCCAACACTGACTCACTGAAGACAAAACGTTAGGTTAATTGAGCTTATCAAGAAAGGTAGTGATTTCTCAGTAGAGTATCTATTAATGATTGAATAATTTATCAGTTGTAAAGTGCATTTGTCCCAAGATATGTCCAGAGTAGGTAGAGCATAGGAAATACTGCAGCAAAAATATAATTCTAATAAGTTACATTTGGTTGCTATTTGACATAAAGTAAATATTGAATGGGGAAACGGCTCTAGTGTTTTGGAAAATTTACTTTTGCCCATCAAGAAAAAGGTATAACTAAATTAACAATTATGCTTATTTCTTTTAAATAGAATATATGTTGATATGGGACGTTTTTCAGTCATGTCTGAAGACATGACTTTACCCAGTTTATCAACCACAATATTCTCTTTCTGTGGAGATGAAATTAATATCATTCCTACTCTGGGTAGTTTTCTTTCTTTTATTCTGACTTTTGAGGGACTTTTCCCTTAAGTTAGATAACAGGATTTTTGTGCTTTTCTTCTATAGTTAGGCTTTCTTTAAGATGCTTATTTGTTTATACTTATATAGCATGTTCTAACAATAAAATAATTCCCTGCACTTCATGTAACATCACACAATTGAACCTGGGCAGCTGGATCAGCTGTAGACCTGCAGCACATGCTCAGTAACTTGGTATTGGACGGATGAATAGATGGGTAAAGGAAACAATGAATTAAGGGAAACAAGTATGAAGGAAACAATTGGTTCGTCATAATGCTGTATACTATTCTAATTGTTACTACACTTTTCACAGTTATGATTTGTGCTGTTTTGATTTTAAGGTTTTCCTGGGACATGTGACCTTACATTAAATATAGGTATTTCCGGGGTGCCTGGGTGGCTCAGTGGGTTAAAGCCTCTACCTTCAGCTCAGGTCATGATCCCAGGGTCCTGGGATCGAGCCCCGCATTGGGAATCTCTGCTCTATGGGGAACCTGCTTCATCTTCTCTCTTTGCCTACCTCTCTGCCTACTTGTGATCTCTCTGTCAAATAAATAAATAAAATATTAAAAAAAATAAATATAGGTATTTCCTAGATTAATAGTAAACTTGGTGAAGTCTCCATTTAAAAATTTGAATCCATTTCCCACCCGTAATACATGTGGATCACTTGAGTAAAAGCTATGGTGTAAGGAAAGGCAGGATGGTTGGCGAGATGGGGCTGACTTTGTCCCAAGACTTATGTGAATGAATGGTTTTACTCCTGGAGCATTGTGCACAGGTGGAAGTCTGGATATGAAAATAGAGACCATTGTGATTTTTGGTAACAAATCATATTTACTGAAACACATGTGTTAAATATATCTGGGTGTGTGGATGGAAGCTTGCTTTGGAAAACTGGCTATAATTTGGAAAGAGATTCTGGTAATGTCTCTATTTTCCTTGTCACATCTGCTGGCCCTTACCAGTGAAGGGGAAGGTGCTGAAGGGAGAACTGCTTCTTGGTGGAAGAAAATCTGGGGAAGCCTGGCTGTAAAAGCACATGGCCTCAGTTACAATTTTTCTTCCTAGAAACACAATTTAAAATATAGAAGACTAAGCACTCTGTTTAGGTAACATCTAGTCTGCATCCTTTCTTTTATAGGTGAAGAAACTCAGATGTACTGAAGTTATATTGCTTGCCCCAAATGGCACAACTAGTTTATTGGATAGAATATCAACTGAGGTCTCTTAATTCCCAGTTCAGTACAATTTTTGTACATGACATTGCCTCTTCATTTATTATAAAAAGAGTCAAATGATATATTTCATGGAGATGGAGACATAATTAACATGGTGTAGATTTAGCATTTTCAATAGCAATGAAGCATTTGTACTAATGACGTTTTAGTGCCAAGGAGAATGATTGGAGAATGGCAAAAAACCCCAAAAACTAAAATAAAAAAACCCCAAACCTAAAATACAAGAACTTACAATGTGACTGGGATTGAAATAATCATCTACTTAGAAAACAGTGCAAGAAAGGACATACCCAAAACTAATTTTTGCTCACAGAAGCCAAATTGTGCAATTCACATTTGAGAGGGGAGTGGGCCTGTGGGGAAGTGAGACTTCAAGTAGAAAATGGCTTTTGAAGGGAGAACAGTGTTTGCATAGTTGGGGAGGAAGAAGTACATCCAGTTAGGGGGAACAAACCTGATGTGAAAGTGTGTGTAGTACAAATGTGCCTGTCACAACACTCCACTGCTGGTGGCCAGTAGCCAAGGGTCTGGAAAAGAGAGAGTAGATTCTATTGTGCAGGGAGACATGAGATTAAACTACTTGGTACATTGGAAGTGCATAGACTTCTGAGTCAGATGCCTGGGTTTGAGATAGCATCTATTATAACTTGAAACTCTGCTCAGGTTACTAAGCTCTCTGAGCCTCAGTTTCCTCATCTCAATGAGAGACATCATGTCCACAGGGTTGGACACCTACATATCAAGTGTTCAGAGAGCCTCCCACATCATAGGTATGCAATAAACATGTCCCTTTATCTTCTTTATCCTATGGGTTCCTCTCTAAGTAGTAACATAAAATTCTAAAAACATGGATTCATTTAAAGATCTATATTCTTTATGGTGAGTCCACTACTACATTGGCTCTAGGAATATTATAGAAATGATGTAGATAACTATCCAGGGCCAGGAGTGTGTTCTGTGGCAGCACTGTAAAGGCAGGCATAACCAGGACATATAGCTGGAGGATACAAATACTTCATCAAACTAATATTCTGTCCAATTGTACTAGGCTAGCTATTGATATTAATTTGTGGAGAGAAATATTTGGTGGATCTTTTATTTTAGCCAGGGATTACCTGCAGAACATAACTCAAGTATTTAGCCAAGAACTATCTGCAACTCATGATGTAAGTATTACATTATGCATCCAGAAGGTGTTATTGAACAATTCCAAGAACATGAATTGCTTTTATGGACTAGTCAGCTTTATGGGCTCTTAAAGTCTATGAGGTATGTCCTTGAGTATCTTTTGGTTGATACAGTTCCCCTAAGTCTTGCTTCTTTCTAGCTGAATAAATGTGCATAAAGAATTATGATTTGTATGAAGGGTCCTATCTTCTTTGGAACTTTTACCTGAGGAATTTGATGGAACTTGACGGAACTTGACCTGAAAAGAAAATGTCGATTCAAATGGATTATGGTCATGGGAACAAATTTGGTTGAATTTTAAGGATTTTATAATTCTACAAATTAGCCCTGTCTCTCCCTTTTGGCTAGTTAATATAGGTCTGTATTTGATTGTTGATGGTGCCTGTCCTATGGGGATACTCACTGCAAGCATTCATTGGCTACATCATTATTGATGACAATTTAAGGATTTGGGTGATACCTGTAGCTTATTGAGATACATGGAACTGTTTTGCCATAGGTTTGGAAATACCAGCTTCTACGTACTTTCAGTTATTCTCATCTATGGCTGTGGACCTAGGTTTCCACAAAATGGGGTCTATTATACAATCTTCCTCTTTTCTATTTAGAGTACTGGAAGTGTTTGAACCAATAATCATAAAATAAGTATTAATATAATCCTGCCAGAAAGCTACTTGTTATAGCCAAAGGCTAAACTTTAACACAGATTTAAATGCGATTTATATTAAAAAGATGAGAATTAAGAAGTGTGAAAAAGGGTAAATTAAAACAAATTATAATTTTAGTTCAGGAAACTTTAATACAGAAAGTTTTTTTTTTGTTGTTGTTCCTATTATTCAGTTTCCCCTATTTTCATGACCTAGATTCTTTCCTGTAACAACTAAGGCATTCAAGGTGAGGTATCCCTATGTGGAGGTGTTTTGGCTCTATTCTATGTAAATATTCTATATTTTCCAGAAGTTACAATGTAATTCTGTGTTTGATAATCTGGTGCAATAGGCATTGTTGTGGTAAGAATCTTGCCCTTGCTGGAAAGTAATGAGACCACATTTGTTCCTTTTTCACTTTTGATTTGGAAGATGTAAATGCAGATGGTGTCTTGGTTCTTGGGGGCTTTCCTCTCTGACTCTGTGTGTTGAAGATTTTTTTAATTTTATTCAAAGATTTCGACATTCAGGTACACAGCAGGCACTAATATCTAGTCTTCTCAGAGTTTAACTGGGGAAGGGCTCAGCTGATGAGAATAATATAAAAAAATAAATGCATTAATGAATTAAATATTCAACTTATTTTTTCTTTTAATCTTGAGATTGTATATGGTGATAACTTCTGGGCTTGAGTAGAGAGAAGGATCTCTCCATTTTTTTATTTCATAAATTTTTACTTGCTTATTAGCATTTTTAAGATCTTTTTCTTACAAGGTTTTTTTCTTTCCTTCAAAATTCTCTCTATTTTTCTTCACTTTTTTTTTTTTTTTTTTTTGAGAGAGAGAGCATGTACATATGTGTGAGTGAGGGTGGGAGGGGCAGAGGAAGGGGAAGAGAGAATTGTAAGTAGGCTCCATGCACATGAGCTGGGTCTCACAACTCTGAGCTCATGACCTGAGCTGAAATTGAGAGTCAGATGCTTAACCAACTGCACCACCCAGGCACCCCATCTTTCTAATACCTTCTCTACCAGACATCATATGGTTAATTTCTAAGCTGTTTTATACTCACTTTTATTCAGTTTACCTTTACTGTGACATAATTTTCATCAAGAGGAAAAGATTTAGGAATTTCCTGTGTCCAGCTGAAAGAGGAATGTGCTGTGTAACAAAAATCTTCAAAGTTTCAGTGATTTAGTAACAAAGCTTTATTCTCACTCCTGCTCCTCATCCACCATGGGTCAGCAGAGGGGTTCTGCTTGCTGTGATTACTCAGGTCTCCATGCTGATGGAACAACCACCATCTTGCACATTTCTGGATGTAACACAGGAAGAAAGTGATGGTTCTGAAAGGTAGTGAATTAGAAATTAAATATTCCATCCTGTGACACATTTACTTATATTCTAAACACATTGGGCAGAACTCATCACATGTTCCTATGTGACCCAAAGGGAAGGAGAAGTATAATCCTCTTATGACTGGCAGGGATTGGACTGGAATTGCATTAAGTACCGAAGCATGAAGCTTGCCAGGCTGCCTTTGATCTTAGTTGAAGGTTATGGATCACAGATGGAGAGACAGTGAGGTTTGGCTTTATTCAGCAGCTATGAAGATAATTGGCATCTGACAATGTCTACCATGTAGCCAGTTAAATTCCACCATATACCTTGGACAGTTCAGTCTGGACTCGAAGTACTTGGCATCATGCGAGCTCTGTTGCAAGAATGGAGAGAGTATGACCTAAACCTATGGCCTATGATAAACACAGGTTTTGGGGCCAGAGTCCCAGATATGAGTCCTCAAATCTGACATTTACAATCAATATCTTCTTTGGAGAGTTATTTAAATCTCTGAACATTAGTTATTTCATCTTTAAAGTAAGATGATTATAACAAAATAAAACAGGCTCATTGTTTACCCCTTCTCCCACCTAACTGAACTGTAAGCTCTCTGAGAACAGAGATTTTTGTCTGTTTTGTCACCGAATAATTTCCAAGTTCTTAGAATATTGCCTGGTACATAGAAGGTACTTAATAAATAAATCCATGTTGAATTAATACATGTATGCATAAGATTTTTATTAGCATCAAATGAGTTCATGGATCTGAAATCCATTACAGAGTATTTGGTACATATTTAGGGATCAATAAATGGTAGATGTTTTTACAATTCTGGATGGAAATTAGGAGGTAAATTAAGGTCTGCAAATAATGGGGGAAATCTTTCCTAAGTGTGTTCATAGAAGAATGTATTTCAGGGAAGAACCAAGGACAAAGTAAACTGTGTGGTCGAGTTAGAGGTCCAATCTGATTTTAAAACTAAAGAAATTTATTTCTATCCTAGAAAACATAAACCAAATATGGGACATTCTTAAAACTGGCATTATTTTATAACTGTCATAATTTTGTAACTTTTCTTGGGGTCAGGACAACCTGTCACAGAGTTGCATCCGTTGTGACTTCTCCAAAGGCTGTGGGTGTGACACCTGTAGTGGTCAGGCTTCATAATTTTTCCTGCAGTCATCCATCCATCCATCCAATTCAATCAATATTTATTGAGACCTGCTTTATGCCAGGGAATGAAACTTTGCTCTTGAGTTTTCTCTTATTATTTTATTTTCTGTTAGGTTAACAGAGATTTTTAACTTTAGTATTGCACGAAATGATAACTAAAGATCTACAGTTCAGATTATGACTGGATCTTTCTGGTAACAAAAGTGTCATATCATATAATGGTATGGTCTTGTCCAGAGAATAATGATGTATTTGGAACATTTATCTAGGTAAACTAACATGAATCAGGGAGCCAGTAAAGATCCTAGCAAAGATGGGATGATTATGGTGCCAGTCCTCTAGTTCTATCACCTTTAGAAGAAGGGCTTGATCTGATTAGCTCCACCACTCAACTTTCAGTGCTAAGTATAGCTAGATGTCATTTCAAGAGTTTAAACTTCAGGAATTTTAGGAATGTATTTTTCCTTTCATTTTGATTATTTGTAGATGGTTTGGTACAAATACAAGAAAAATTCTCTGCTGTATTTATTTATGATATGTCTCTGTTGGGAAACAATAATCTTTCTGCTTCTTGATCTGAACTGAGCTGCAGTATACCAATAAAACAAGTCACAACATACAAAGTAAATTTTCTCTGTATAAATAATTAACTCTTCAAGATTTATTGGCCTTTCTCTATTTCCCCCTTTCTCTGAGTGGTGTAATCCAAATAAAATGTTGCATTTATTCTGATCTGATAAAATATTCATAAAAGAAACCACTACCTTTGAATTTGGATTAAAGAAACTATGAAGAAAATATGATTATAAATGTTGACCTTTGTCTAAGTGCTACCTAAAGCTTATTAGCTGAAAACAACCATCTGCAGGGAATCTCCTTCTACTTTACCTTTATTTTGCTCCTTGGTTCTTATTAATACTCTCATTGACTTTAAACTACTACATAATGATTTTGAGACAAACAAAAGTGAGTGATTAGTTTGTATTTCCATCATGTATAAACTAGGCTAAGTGAGCCAGGACTTGGCTAGAAAATATTCTTGGATGATTTGGGTGGCTTTGAAAATGATGAGGACAATCAGGAAAAATCTGTCCCAGAGGAGCACATTTTGTTGATGTAGACGTGAGATTTAGAATTGTGATTTTGATCTTTTATGGTTATTTATTCCTCTTTGCCACATGGCGATAAAAGGGATCTGTATTAATCCTCAGCATAAACTTGCCTCATGCCCCTTGTGTTGTTTTTTGTTTTTGTTTTTTCCATGAGTCCTAGGACAGTAGGTGTATCGTGCATCTTGGTTTTGGCTCTTGTCTAGGTGAGAGGATTCCAGAAAGACTGAAGGGACTCTGGTGCCCATCTAGGAACTGGAGTTTACTATGAGATGGGTTCTATTGTGAACATTCTAAAAACTCAAAATTCATAATAAAGATGTAATGTTCTTAAAAGAGACAGATCTCTGATGCTCCTTTTACTCCCCAGAGAAGTTCTAAAATGGATTATCAAAAAAGCATTCCTTGGTTGTTCTCTGGAGTATGTCAATCCTGGGTGAACAAATCTTTGTGCTTTGGATTATTTTATGATAAGATCCTCAGTTCAGTAATGAAACCACCTGAGCCTATGAAGGAAGGCTTCTTAGAGAAATCATCAGATATCAGGAAGTTCAGGAGTCTAAGGATCATCCCTAATTGGTGAGAATATTTTCACTGGATGGTGTCACACATATATTGCAATGTAATTAAAATAATTTTCCTAAGAAGCTCAATATTTTATTTTGGTATCATGCCCTTCTAATTATTTTCAGGCAAACGTGTACTTTCTTTTATAAAATTATGGTAAGAATAAAAGGCAGCAAAATAAAGTTTTTAACTATGTAGGTAACTTAATTTTTGCTTCAAACAGTCTGGGAAACACTGAACTGAACAACTTCCGACCTAGAAGGGGCCCATCAGTCCTAACAGTAGTCAGACACCTCTCTCCTAATTTTAGGGGCTGACTGTCTTGGTGAGGCTCTGTGTCATCACCTGTCCTAGCCCAGCCTAGCCAAATGGGATTGGGGATGTCAGAATTCATTGTTGGCCCAAAGAGGATCTGAACCAAAAGGAACTGACATAGCCTTTACAGTAAGCCCAAGTGTCAGCACTTGACTGCCTTGTTGTGAGATAGACACATTTTACTGTTAGCCTCAGGATTTTTGAGTCATACTTATTTTCTGACCTGGATGAGGCCTTCCATTTTTCAAAATAATTTTCCTTCTAATAGTAAACAGTGACTGAGTATCTTTGGATGTTTTTCATTCTGCCTACAAAGTGAGGCATTTGGTGGCTATGCTTACTAAACCCTGGAGAAAGATGGAAAACTATATATGTATATATATTTTATATTTTTAATTATGTGTTTATGGAGGAAACGTTAGGGAATTTGGAAGCGAGTGAATGAGAAAATAAAAAGAATATATACTCTTATTCACCCAGACATGGCAGCTGTTAACATTTTGTTACACACCCTTTTGGTCTTCTCTGTGCATGTATTTATTAACTTGGGATCATACTGTATGTAACATTTTGTAATCTGACCTATTTCTGATATTTTATAATATACAATGAATATTTCTTTGATCATTTATCAGTCTTCAGCAATATGATTTTTAATGGCTGTATAATATTCTATTTTATAATCCCATCTTGTTGCATATTTAGTTTTGATGAGTTTCTTGTCTCTATTTTCATATATATATATGATTATATATGTATATGTGTGTGTATATATATGTAAATTTAGGATGTCTTTCAAAAACTAAAATTACTGGGTTAAAGGATACAAATATTTTTAAAGTCTGAAGAAAGATTTGAACATTTTCTGAAAGGGGACAATGAAATTCAAGTATCATTTTTGAGAACTATAAATCACAATCCAGATTAAATGTTTGGCAAGCAACCATTCATATTTTCTGCTGAAAATCCCGAGAATTTGAGAAAGGGACAATGTAGGGAAATAAAGAGCCAAGCTGTAACATAAGTGTGACCAGACAGGAATGCAGTAGAGCAGAGAATTATTAACTTGTTAGTCCCTGTGAGGAAAATGTGCATATAGATGATCACATTTGATGATAATACCTGTATTTACAGGATTAAGAGCTGCCCCAGAATAAGTAGTCCAACAAAGTGACACAGGATTGTTTAGGTCTTGAGTGAATAAGTTAAACTTACATATACTGAAAACACGCCGCTTTCTACCCATGTTTCACACAAAATATAAACTACAGATTGGTGGAGGGCAGTTGTTGACGCTTGAGTTCAGTTGACAAAGGTTGTATTCAAGAGGTGCCTGGAGATAAAATGCATGTCCGATATCAGGTTTCATGTAACTTATGTCTTATTTTGTTTGAGACCTTAACATGCAGTTTTTCCACCTCCACCTTAACCAGTGACACATGATAGGAGCATGACATGCTGAGCGAGCATCCCTCTACCATCCACTGCTCCATACGCAATTTGATCACACCTCTGGCTTTGCGAGCTGTAGGCATGACTTCCCGTTAAATTACCACCCTGCCGTAGAACTCATTTTGGACCGAATTTCGTGTGTTTAAAGTATTAAACCATTATTTACCAATCTCTAATGAGAAGTCATCAAATAATTCAAAACAGCAGTACAAATACTTATATGGAATTCTAGGTAGAGCCAAATTAAATAGAAGTACATCTTTCTGAAAAAAATTTGTGTAAGCATAGCTCAAAAACATTCCCTATGTCCTTTTCAGTAAATGAAGGCAGGTTATCATGAATTTATTTTAAACGCGTTTATTTGGGACACATCTGAACTTCAAAAACTAAATGTATAGCCTGTTTGACCCCAGGAATACATAGCCACGTGCTTCTCTATTTAGACACAACACCCCATGCACAGCACAATCAGTACTTCTCTTCTTCTTACTTGCTTCCAAGCGTTCCTTTCCAATTAGGCTGTGGACCTGGTGAGATCTGGCTCTGAGTCTTAGTTATCTGTTTTCCGAGCTCCTGGTACAAATAGATATTTGAAACCTGTTTTTTGAATGCATGCTGCCTATGGAGGTTGTTGCCAATAATCTAAATGCACCTGAATTCCAGAAACATTCTGTGATTACTTATTTTCCTTTCACTTCTTACCTACTTTTGAAGATAGCATGCCCAATACACTCTTCTAAGTTCCAGTGACGTATACTACAACTTGCAGGTCCGTGTCTTGGAATGAGGGCAGGATATAATGAATAGTACCATATGTAAACACTTACTTACCCTTTCCATGGCCCAGTATACCTCTCTAGCCTCTTAAGATACAAAAGGTAGGAGGACTTCCCTTAACCCATGGGAGTTGAAAATTGGAAAAAAAAAAATATATATATATATATATATATATATATAGCATTTCTCAAACTGTGGTAAGAGATCTGATGTTTTTTCTAAAAGCCACAACAGCTTTATCATGTCTCCCAAGTTTGCCTAGGCACAAAAAGAGAGAGCCTGGTGATGTCCAGCTCTTAACTACCTTATTCCAGAAGTGATAGTCACTCAGTTCAGTGGGCAGAAGTAGTCACATGGCTTTAGTCAGACTGCAAGGGAGAATGAAAAGTCTTTCCCTGTGCCAAAGAGGGATAAGTCCTGGAATTGGTGAACATTAGTGATTTTAAAGACTAAAACTGAAAAAAAAATGAATAAATTTAAAATTTTAATAATAAAGATAGTTAAGTACTTATGTAAAAATTTAAGCAATATAAAAGAATGTTAAATGATTAATAAAATCGTTCCCCTAAACCAGATAACCCAAATGTAGCCACTTTTAAGTTTTTATGCATCATTTTAGAAATTTTCTATGTAATTTACATATACACACATAATTTATAAATCACACTGTAAATGATACCAAAATAGGATCAGAAATGTTTTTGTGCAACATTCTTTATTTAAATAGTCTATTATGGGCATCTTTCCCTATGGTTATATATGGATCTATCTCATTATTTTTTATGATCTCTAACTACAGGACTTTCCATTTGTGAAGATAAAATTATATAGAGAGAGTGTTGGTCTAATGGTGATAATAATGATGATGAGGAAGAGTTGGAGGAGGGGAAGGAAGATGGTGACATTTGATATTAGTCAAGTTTTCTAACAGTGAGCCAGACTCTATACTAAGCACTTTACAGGTAGTATCCCTTTTAGTCCTCACAATTTTAGGAAGTATGAGGTAGGTACTATTCTTATTACCGTTTCACAGATGGGAAAACCGAGGCATAGTGAGGTTAAGAAATTTGCACAAAAATCACATAGCAAGAAAGTGACAGAATCACAATATGACTCAAGTCTTTCTGGATCTGAAGCTTGTGCTCATAACCACTGGGATGTGTGGCCTCTCCAGCATATGAGACTAAATTTTGATGTATATTTCAAAATTACTTCTTAAAATTTTAACACCCTATTAAAGTCCTAGCAATATTAAAGAGTGTGCATTTCCCCACACTTTCATCAACACTGAGCTGGTTTCAGCTTTGCCATCCTGACATGTGAAAAATTCTCATGGTAAATACTGTGTTGGTTTGTGAGGACTTCCTGAGCAATGCAGTGGAACATGAAAAGAAGCAGGAAAGATGCTAGACACTTCTGGGAAATCATACTTGTTTTGCAAGAATCTCTTGCGTTCATACTGTCTGAGAGGAAGGATTTGACAAGATGATTAATTTGCCTTTTCTCTTACCTAATTGTACATTTGCTACTCATCTGAAGCAGAGTTCCCTTCTAATGTCAGCATGAATCCAATCCTCAACCATTCACAGTTACATTTTTGTTTGGGGGATTTAGAGCAAGAAATGAGAAGAAGCATTTCCCAGTTTCTAAAGTGTGTAAATGATGAGCATGGATAGTCAAGGTTATGGGTTGCACTGTGCTATGTCCTGCAAGTCACATAACAGAGGTGCCTGCATGTTCTTTAGCTCTCTTGTGTGTGTGTGTGTGTGTGTGTAATGGAAGGAGGCTCTTGAGAATAGGACTATGACAAGGGCCCATCTTAGCCATATCTAGAGGCAGTACTGCATATAATTATTTAGTGAGCATCTACTAGGTGCCAGATACTATGTTAAGCACTAGAAATACAATGAGAACCCAAAGAGGTATTGTTTGTATCCTCCATAGAGTGTACAGTTTCTAAGAGAGACCAAAAATATCACCTGGGTCAAGGGACAAACTAAAGTAGTACATGCTACTGTAAGAACCCATGACTAAGGTTCTTATGAAGAATGTCTTCCATGAAGAACTAATGTTTAAGTTAAGATCTGAATGATGAGGAGCCATTAAAAAATTTCCTTTCAGAAAGAATTACATTTGCTACCTTAGACAGGAGAGGAAACACATACAAGAAATGTAGAGAAAATCAGTAGGACTTGTTGATGGCTTTGATTTAGATGGTAAGGGAGAAAGCAGTATCAAAGATGATGCCAGGTTCCTGGCTTGTGTACTTGGTGGTGTCTTTCTTAGCTACAGGGGTCACTGGGATAAGACTGAATTTGGGGCAGTATGAGTTTGGTTTTGGAAAGATTGAACTCTTACAATATCATGAAGACAGAAATCTTATCTGTCTGATTCACTGATGGAGCCCTAATGCCTAAAGTGGTATGCTGCATTTTGATAGGTACTAAATTTTTTTTTTTGTAACTTCATGAAGACCTACTTTTTTTGTTATTTGTTATTTTACCTTTCTTAATAGTATTCTAACATTTTATTCATGTAGGTTTTACATAATTCTTAATTGTTTAGTAATATTTCATTTGTTTGTTGCTGTAATG
>RCUC01142198.1:0-14796 GCA_003697995.1 Taxidea taxus jeffersonii | reverse complement strand
AAAAAAAAAATGCAAGCGAAGGCATAGACAGGGAAGAAGTATTTTCAAAACATTTACCTGACAAATAATTTGTTTCTGGGATATATAAAGAATACTTACAATTAAGTAATAACAAGATTTAAAAAGCAATGAAAGGCACAACCAGTTACTTCACCAAAGAAGATATATATTACTAAAGAAGCACGTAAAAGAATGTTCAATATAATTAATCATTAGGGAAATGAAAATTAGAACCACAATGAGATACCAATGCACAACTAACATAACAGATTACAATATAAAGATTGAGGGGCACCTGGGTGGCTCAGGGGGTTAAGCCTCTGCCTTCAGCTCAGGTCATGATCTCAGGGTCCTGGGATCGAGCCCCACATCGGGGGTCTCTGCTCAGAGGGGAGCCTGCTTCCCCCTCCCTCTCTGCCTGCCTCTCTGCCTGCTTGTGATCTCTCTCTGTGTCAAATAAATAAATAAAATCTTTTAAAAAAACATTTAAAATAAATAAATAAAATATAAAGATTGATTATGTTAAATTTTATGAAGTACTAGAACAAAATTCTTCTATGTTGCTTGTGGAATGAAAAATGTTTCAGCAATGTGAGATAACTCCATGTCAGTTTCTTATAAACACACCCTGGACCGATGACACAGCAATTCCATTTCTAGATATTTAAGAAAAATGAAATTGTATGTCCAATAAAGACTTGTACATAAATGCATTATTCCCAATAGCCAAAACTATGAGCTAAATAAATAAATAAAGTCAAAACTATAAATAGATAAACAAATTGTGGTTTATCTGTACATTGGAAAAGTACTCAACAGGAAAAATTTCACAGGCATTATACTAAGTAAAAGACAATAGTTTTAAAATGCTACATACTGAATTATTTCAGTTATACAAATTTTTTAAATATTTAAATTTCAAAGAATTAAATCTTATGGTGTATGTTCTCTGACCACAATGGAATTAAATTAGAAATTAATGTCAATAAAAACTTTAAAAACTTGCAAAGAACACACTTTGAAATAAGCCAGAGATCTGGGAAGAAATCACAAGTGAAACAGAATTATTTTTAATGATAAGTTCACACCCATTAGGAGAGCTAAAATAAAAAAAAACAACATAGCAACTGCTTACAAGGATACAGAGAAATTGGAGCCATCGGATTTCACTATGAGATTGTAATATGGTACAGTTGCCACTTTGAAAAACCTTTTGATATTTTCCCAAATGTTAAACATAAGAGTTTAGTAATGACTCTAGTGATTCCACTTGTATGTATGTATGTACCCAAGAAAACTGAAAACATATGTTCACATAAAAACCAGTACACAAATTTTCCTAGAAGCATTATTCATTATGGCCATAAAGTGGAAACCACCTAAGCTGTCCATCAGCTGGTCAGAGGATAAAGTGCAATTTCCATCCAATGGAACATAAAAAGGAATGACATGCTAATTAAGGAATGAAGGGCTATAATGTGGACGTACTTTATAAAATTATGTGAAAGGAATTCTACAGATTGAATGACTACCATATGAAATGTCCAGAAAAAGAAAATCCACAGAAATTGAAAGTAGATTGATTAGTGGTTGCCAAAGGCTATTGGGAGGGGGCCAATGGGGAGTAATCAAGGAAATTAATTTGCTTACCTTAGAAAATTATAAACAGGTGAGCAATAATTAGTAAGATAGGAAATAGACCAGAAAAAAATAACAACCCAAAAGTATTTTTCTTTGGAAAGAGTAATAAAATTGCTAGACCCCCTAATAACAGTGTATACATTTTAAAAAGAAAGAAAAAGAACATAAATTGTTGACATAAGGAATGAAAACATCTGCATCTTTACAGATCCTATAGATGTTAAAAGAGTAAGGAAATATTTAAACGGTTCTATGCCAATGAATTTGATAACTTAGATGAAAAAGAACATGCGACCTGCCAAAACTGACACAAGAAGAAATAGAAACTCTGAATAGTCCTGTAATGCCTATCTGGGATGGTGAAAAGTTTCCCTATACTGATTGGATTTTTCCACCTATGTCAAAACTCCTAAGATCTGTGCCATTTCACTGTATGTAAATATTACTTCAATTTATAAAAAAAATAAAAGAGTAGAGGCAAAAGACTTAGAGCCCAGCACATGGACAAATGGAGTTTGAAACTGTGAGATCTTCATGTTTTTCAATGAAAAAACACAGTTTTCTAGGGCATAGATCACACAAGTGAATTCTGTTGAAAGGATAAAGAGACTTCCCCAGAAGTGTGGGGGCAGAAAGGCACTGCCCCTTGCTGATGATAGATTCCTTGCAAAGGAGCAAGTTCACACAGGTCTTAACACCAATGAACAGGTCCTTAGCTCCTGGAAATCTGAGAAGGGGGTGTGCCCAGCAGGCATCCACAGGCATTAAGACACAGAGGCCCCTTTATGTAGCAGTTTGCATGCCCTGAGGGGCACTCCGCCTGCCTGAGCTTCCACATTCTGTATCCCTGATGCCTGTGATGCACGGATGACACTTAGCGACTTAACCAGGCATGTCTGAGCTCATCCAGCTTGACAAGATCTACACGTGCCATGAATTCTGCAGAACACTCCTCTCTGACAACACAGGGTCTGAACACAGTCAGCTTCCCCTCTGGACACCTGCTCTTCTGGCTGACAAACCCACATGTCCTTCATGCGGGCTCCCCTTTACAGAGGTCTCCAGCCAGAAGGACGTCAGGGAAACGTGTCTTCATGTTCTCTTCAAAGCAAATTCACACACAGTGAAATGCCCGGATCTTACACATGTGAGGCTATGCAGGTCCTTATGTGTGCAGAAGGTCAACCTGAGGTCACGAGCCCCTTTGCAGTCGTGCAGACCCATGGCTTTGGGCCATGGTGCACCAAATGTGCAAGTGTGGCTGTTTCGGCTGCAGCATGAGGGGTGGCGTGGAGAAGCTGGCATCCAGCAGAAGGATGGCGGTTTAACTCTTCCATCCAGAGTACCTGCGACCCTTCCCACTGGAGGTTTCTACCCAGCAGTGTTCCCAGAGCTGCACATTTCAATCTCTTGGGAAGTTTTCAAAAATACTGCTGTGGGTTTCAGCCTTAAAGATTCTGGTGTAATTGAGCTGGGCTGGGTCCAGGCCTGGCAAGTTTTAAAACATTTCCAAAGCAATTCTAATGTGTAGCCAGGGTTCAGAATTCAACTGCATAAGAGCGTCCATCCTGTCATCAGATCTGGGTCACAGGCCCGGTTCTGCCGCTGATCCCCTGGGACACTGACAGCTTCCACATCCCGGCTCCCCAGCCTTCTCTCCCGTATACAGGGGAGATGGGTTCCATCCGTACTTTACAAAGTTGACTGTGCAGTGAGACTTGAAAAGAATCAGGCCCAAGGGACCCCATCATGGAGGAAAATGAATCAGGAGCCCCTGTGGTTGAGCAGAAGCAGTCAGCCCTTGCCTGTCCTCCTGCAGTGCTCCCTGGAGGCATGTCTGCCGAGCTCCGGGGCTCTGGGAAGGGTGCTGGCTTCGGGGCTCCAAAGTGCCTTGTAGCACTGACAGTAAGTTTCCTCCCACCGGTGGGGTCTGCTTTGTGACAGACATGCCCCCTGCCACCCCACACTGCCCTCTGCACCCCTTCCCACAGTGAGATGCTCTGATGTCTCCTGCACCCAGGTGTGGTCCCACCTTAGCTACTTAACTGAGGGTAAAAGGGACTTCCGTCTTTTTCTTCCAGGGGTGCCCACCAGACATGCTCAGAGGGTGCTTTAAAAAAACAAAAACAAAAACAGGTGTTGAACAAAAAGTCTTAGAAGAGTAAGAAGGTGGGCTTTTAGGCCAGCAGGGAAAGCTAGCTTGGCTCTGGCCAGCAGAGGTCAGGTTGAGAGGTCTTCCACCACCGGGGCCCAGTGAGGCTTCTTGAAAGTCTGTCTGCTCCACTGCCTTCAGAGAAAGTTCGAGATCTGAGCCAGAAGCTCCATGTCTTACCATCTGTTGTGCAGAACACCCCCAGAGGTGTGCAAGGACAGAGAGGTATGGCACTCAAGGCAGCACCAGCTGAGATTCCCCCCCCACCGCCCCAGCACCACTGGGATCTTTCCCATCCTTGGATCTGCTGGTTCTTGGCTGGAGAATTCTCTCTCCCTCTACACTTAAGTGGCTCTCACTCCCTACTCAGAGCACATGGGTCACTTCCTCCAGGAGGCTCTCCCTGATATCCATGATGAAGCCATATCCATGGACACATTGAGTCTACAGGCAGTAGTGGTTGCATTAATGTGTGACTCTCATTCTCAGCTGATAATTAAAAAGTTGCTGCCTCTGACCAAACACAGCTCTAAGAGCTTGTGGCTTGGGGAGGGATGGTGATGTTCCCAGCAGGCAGTCACAGCCCTACATTGGGGACAGGGTTTGGTCTACAAAGTGTGGACTAGATTTCCGCCCCCTCTTGTTGTACCGTCCTGAGGGAGATTTTGGTCAGTGCACAGCCTGCACAACTGTGCAGCCTGCCCTCTTCAGAGTTTCTGTGATTTGTTCTCACAGCATACTTTTTGCACATGCTATGAACATCTATTTGCAGAGCCCACCACATTTATCAACTGACATTTTATTTGTGAGGTCTTTTGAGAAAATGGACTGTGGGCTCAAAGAATGCTAAGGCATGTTTAATTCTGGTCACATTATATTCCTAGACTAGTTCTTGATTTATAGTAAGGGCTCACTGTGCTCACTTCGGCAGCACATATATAGTAAGGGCTCACAAATACATATTGGACAAATACCCCTCAGGCAGGAACTTCAGAGCCCAGGGCAGGTTGTGGTCTTGTCTGAATGAAACTCTAACTTGAGGAGGAGGAATGACATTTGGACCCAAAGGCTGGGTGTGTCACAGACAGGCAGGAATCGTTCCCTTTTGCTTCCAAAGCCCGCACAGCTCCTACCTGCAAAAAATACCACCAACAGAAGGAGCTTTGGGGAAGTTCCTCACTGAGCATGTACTCTGGCTTCACATCAGACCCTGCCATCGTCACTGTCTCTGCCATAAGTCATTAAGAAAAATGAACATCCTTATATGATCACTACAAAGTAGTGAAAATCAGGACACATGGGGGGCTCAGTTGG
This sequence comes from Taxidea taxus jeffersonii, assembly GCA_003697995.1. NCBI lineage: Eukaryota > Metazoa > Chordata > Mammalia > Carnivora > Mustelidae > Taxidea > Taxidea taxus. Next base: position 9,689 of record RCUC01142198.1, on the reverse strand, counting down.
TGAAGCATCTGCCTTCGGCTCAGGTTATGATCCTGGGGCCCTGGGATGGCTTCCCGCATCCGGCTCCCTGCTAGCTGAGAGCCTGCTTCTCCCTCTGCCCCTCTCTCTGCTTGTGTGCTCTCTCTCTAGCTCAGTTCTCTCTCAAAAGATTTTATTTATTAATTTGACACACAGAGAGAGCACAAGCAGGGGGAGCGGCAGGGAGAGGGAGAAGCAGGTGCAGGCTCCTGCTGAGCAGGGAGCGGGACGTGGGGAGTGATCCCAGGACCCTAGGATCATGACCTGAGCTGAAGACAGATGTTTCACTGACTGAGCCACCTGGGTGATGCAATAAATAACATCTTTTAAATTTTTTTTTAAAGTAGTGAAAACATAAACAAAAGGCTGCAAACCCTCACATATATGCCTACCTCCAGCAGCTTTTCAAAGATACAATGTCCCTTGTATTTTGCCTGAAGCAAGGGGTCTTGGTGCTATTCCGGTTTTGGCATAAATGCATTTGCTTCATTTCACTGAGCTTATTGATTTCTTCATTTCATCGACCTGAATCTGCCCAGTCTCCCATTTGTTGAGGGGCGCAGCAGGTGCAGGTGGCGATCACCAACCGGGGGACCACACACGTTGTCAGCTATCCACCTCTGTACACGTGTGGAAGGACAGGGAACCAGACATGGAATTTCTGGACCTAACCACGCAGACACCTTGCCGCTACAGCGCTCGTGTGCAAGATCCACGGCGATAACCCATGGGCCTGGTGCACACAATTGTGCTGTGTGTCTGTGCGCATGCACGCCCACCCGCGTGTCTGTATGTCTGTAGACGCAGAGAGAGTGTGCGCTGGTGGGGGATGGAAGCAGCAAGGGAGGGAGAAGCTCAAGCTCCGCACTCGGCGCGGAGCCCGCACTCAGCGCAGAGTCCACATGGAGCCTGCACTGGGCGTGGAGCGCACACTCGGCGCGGAGTCCACACGGAGCCCGCACTCCGCACGGAGTCCACACTCGGCGCAGAGTCCACATGGAGCGCACACTCGGCGCGGAGTCCACACGGAGCCCGCACTCCGCACGGAGTCCACATTCGGCGCAGAGTCCACATGGAGCCTGCACTGAGCGTGGAGTCCACACGGAGCCCGCACTCCGCACGGAGTCCACATTCGGCGCAGAGTCCACATGGAGCCTGCACTGGGCGTGGAGTCCACATGGAGCCCGCACTCCGCACGGAGTCCACACTCGGCGCGGAGTCCACATGGAGCCTGCACTGGGCGTGGAGCACACACTCGGCGCGGAGTCCACACGGAGCCCGCACTCGGCACGGAGCCTGAGGGGCTCCATCGCACGACCCTGAGATCTGGACCGGAGCCAAAATCAAGTCTGATGCTCAACCGTCGAGGCCACCTGGGCGCCCCCCACCCCGTGTGTCTCTGCGCAGTGTCTTTCTCCTCCTCCCCACGGAGCCTGACACAGGTGCCCCAATCCCATCACGCCTCCCAGGAAGAGGGACAGCAGCTTCCGTCCCTCGGCCCCCGGGACCCACGTCCACCTTCCTCAGTGGCCGCGGCATCCTTCAGCCACCCACCCTCCAGCATCTTGCTGCTTCCACGGCACCCTCACTCTTCCCAGGCCTCCTTGCCCGTCCTTACCCAACAGAGTCCAGTCGCCGGAGAACAATGTCGCCACAGGAGAAGTGCTACAAACGTTTCAGGAAGGAGCGGGGGGCGGGGTGGGGAGCCCTGTGCAGCCTCTGGTCAGAGCAGGCGAGGGGAGAAAGGGACGAGCCGACAGGCACAGCCAGGGCAGGCCCGGGCTCCCAGCACGGGGGAAGCTGGCGCGGGTCAACAGGGAGGGGAGGAAGTGGGGGCGGGGCTCCGATGGAGAGGAAGTGGGGGCGGGGCTCCGTCGGGGAGGAAGTGGGGGGCGGGGCTCCGTCGGGGAGGAAGTGGGGGCGGGGCTCCGATGGGGAGGAAGTGGGGGCGGGGCTCCGATGGGGAGGAAGTGGGGGCAGGGCTCTGATGGGGAGGAAGTGGGGGCGGGGCTCCGACGGGGAGGAAGTGGGGGCGGGGCTCCGTCGGGGAGGAAGTGGAGGCGGGGCTCCGTCGGGGAGGAAGTGGGGGCGGGGCTCCGTCGGGGAGGAAGTGGGGGGTGGGACTCCGACGGGGAGGAAGTGGGGGCGGGGCTCCGATGGAGAGGGGGTGGGGGCGGGGCTTCGTCGGAGAGGAAGTGGGGGCGGGGCTCCGTCGGGGAGGAAGTGGGGGGTGGGACTCCGACGGGGAGGAAGTGGGTGCGGGGCTCCAATGGGGAGGAAGTGGGGGCGGGGCTCCGAAGGGGAGGAAGTGGGGGCGGGACTCCGACAGGAGGTGCAGGGCACAGGCCCCCAAACGGCCAGGCCGGGCCCGGGCTCCTAAGCTGATTGCAGGTTTCCCTCAAGAACAGGCTCCCCCGGGAAGGCCGCTGACTCCCCTGGCTGGGGTCCACAGGTCTGGTTAAACTTGATTTGTTGCTTCCCTCACTTGCTCATCCTACCGACACCCCTTGAGCACCTACTATTTCCTGGGTGTTGAAGTCTAGGTGTGATGGCCCGTACAAATGGAAGACGGGTCTGTGAACGGGAGGGCTTCTTCCCTGGGCGGCATCTCGTACAGGAGTGGCAGCAGCAGGTGTAAGATGCTGGTGGGCAGTGAGAGGAAGCAGGGGCCTGGAATCAGAAAGGCCTGTGCTTCCCTTACCTGTTCCTCACCTGACCAGAGGCATTGGCTCGGCTGGGAGGAGACAAGCAGACCCCCCACCCTGGCCCACATGGCATTCTAGCAGCTGAAACACACAAAACCAGTAAGGGCTGGGCACCTGCCAGGGCAGACCAAGAGGTTATCAGACTCAGGGAGGGGTGGGGTGAGCCGGGGCCCCGCGGAAAGACTACTTAGGGAAGGCTTCTGTGAGCAGTGGCTTTTGAGGTGAGAGCAGAACCACTAGAAAGAAAATAACAACTGAGAGAAACATGTTAGTTAGAGAGAAGAGCAAGTGCAAAGGCCCCGAGGTAGGAGGAAGCCAGAGGAAAACGTGCTCAAGGGGCTGAGCAGAGGTGTGGGGTGGGGGGCGGAGGGAGACAGGACAGGGAGATAGAGGAGGGGGAGGAAGAGCTGAGGGGAACAGAACAGTACAGACCCTGCAGGCCCCTGTAGGACACCAGTTTGTGCTCTGAGTGTGTCCATTGGAGGGTTTCTGGGCACACGAGTGACGTGGTCCAACCTATTCTGAAGGACACTCAGGCTGCTATGTTGAGACCAGCCTGCAGGGGCCGGTGAAGGGTGCACCAAGTTCCTGCCCCACGGTGTTCCTGGGTTATTAACTATGTCCCCCTTCCAGAGAGGCCCTTTCCGCCAATGCTCGCTGTTCAGTTGTGTGGGGCTGGGAGATGCAGGGGTTACATCGTCCCAGCTCCGGCCACGTCCACTGGCCCTATGCACCAAGGCTACGGGCTTTGGGAGAGAGAGCAGGTCCTCTGCTACGGAGTCAATGCTGTGGGCTGTCGCTCACTTTGGGGTTTTGATATGTGTGTCTGTGTGGGGAGCACAGGGACGGGCAGGGGGAGTTCACCAGGAATTCTCAGAATCTGAAAAAGGTTTTTGACTCTCCATCAAAAAACCCCAGAAAACAAAAAAGATATGAACACAGAGGTTGCATGAAGTTTCAGAAAGCTCCAGAAGCCCTTGTGTGGATCTCTGGAGAAGAACCCATGCCCTCAGGACAACAGCAGCCAAGGCACAAGCCCACGACGGTCCACGGAATCTGTGGCTCAAGATCCCGAAACGCTGTGTTTCCCAACAGGAGCTGGGGGCATGTGCTCCCTCACTAAACAGATCAGCAAAGTATCAGGCTTGACTGTGGCTTTACAGCTGCTTCGGAGGGCCGACCTCTGTGTTTGGGGAGAAATCCTCCTGCCCCCTCTGGATGGGCTACAGCAGACCCCTCCCCAGCCGGGTGGAGGTCCCCGGGCATGGCCATCTAAATGTCAGCAGCTAAGCCCTGGGCAGGTGAGCACTGTGTGCACACTCCGACAGCCAGAAGGAAAGGTCCGCCGTGTAAACGGCCAGGAAAGGGAAAGTTCACGGCTCTGATCCGTGGGGGCGACTTTCAAGGCTGGGGAGGCTCACTGTCCATAATGCACACCTGGCAAGAGGAGAGGATTTATTTCTGACTCACAGGAAAACAGAGTCTGAGAGAAATCGAGAGACAGACATCTACATGGGAGCCCCTTCTTGCTTAGACGCTCTGTTCTCATTGGGATGTCCACAAGCTCCTCGATAAAGCCCATGTGGAAAGGTGACAGGCGATTCCTCTCTTCGTAAGCAAAGGGTCTATCCAGTGACTTGCTCTGAACAAACAGAAAAGACAAAGAAACGTGGGAGAATGTGGAGTGTCCAAGGGTCGGCTGTCCAGCACCGGGATGCTCAGCCCCCCTTCCCGTCCCTTGGAATCTCCCCATTCATGAGACACAGGCTCAGCCAACATTTACTGAGAACCGACTCTGTGCCAGGGACTGTTCTGGATGCCGGGGACACAAAAACAAGGGAGGCCAGCGAGACAGATGCTGAGACATGGGCCACGGGAGTAACAAGGAAACAGCACCTGTTTATTCCCCCTTCCCAGGGTCAAGGGACAAGGAAAACTCAGAAGCAAATGCTGGACATGAAGGGCGTTGTCCCCTCACGAGCTGTGGGACAGCTCTGGATTGAGGACTAGTTATCAGGTCACAAGCGCCCCGGTGAGGGCTTGGGAAAGGCTGGTCCTGCGGCACAGTGAGGCCAGTTCCTAAAGTCCCAGCTGGAAAAGACATGGCACTCGGTGGGCATAGCGATCCCCACCTGACCGCGTGGGGCAGGTCCCCCAGCAGACGACAGACCAGCCCAGGGGCGCGCATCTGCAACCTCTGGGGGCTGAGGAGCAGAGGTGAGCTGGCCACCCGGCCAGGAAGACTTGAGGACATTCCCAAGGGGACAGAGCCAATAAGACTAAAGGATACTGCCAGCTTCCGTGGCTGCTGCCCTTGAGTCCCAGAGCACTGGGAGAGGTCACAGCAACAGGGACCTGGAGTTCTTTCAAGATCCAACATTCTATCCAGGGGCTGTGGGGCTGGCTGGAGGCATGGAGGGGGCTTCCTTGTGGGAGGACAGGGTCCATGTGTGGGGGTGGCGGGATCAGGGGGCACACTGGGGGGGCAAGGAGGGCTGTCTGGGGAAGCATGGGCTCCACAGAGGAAAGAAAGCATCAGGACGATGGCCACGAGTCCACAGCTTGCCTCCACAGGCCCCGCACGTCGCCTCCTGTGGCACCGCTCTAGGGGTCTCTCAGTGAGCACCTCACACACTAGTCCGGGAAGCCACTGTGCACCGTGTGCTGAAGCCCGGAGCCCCGAGGTCCTGCTTGCCTTCACACCCGTCCAAGGCCAAGTCCATGGATTCGGGCTCCCGCACGTCTCATCTCCCTGCCGCCAGCCCAGACTGCCATCACGTCTGGCCCAATGGCACCCAACGGGTCCCCAGCTTCAACCCAGCCCTGGTGGAGGAGCTGGGGGTTGTCAACCCATGGATACGGTCGTGGCCCTCTGCCTTGGAAGTTCTGCTGTGTCCCTCGCCGGTGGGATCAGAGGTGTGCCGGTCACGGAGGCGAGGGCTTAGGGATGGGACCTACTGGGGCAGGAGGACAGCGAGTTCTGCACAGGGCTCTCCTCGGACAGAGAAAACCCCAGTCGCTCCCACCCTGGGTGGGCAATGGTGGTCTCGGCACTGGCCGGTCTTCTCGGTACTGCCCACTTAGATGCCCAGGGTGACATGCACACTCTCTACTCTCCCCAGCCTCCCCGTCCTCCAGTCATCCTGCCCGGCCCCTGACCCCCTCCAGGCTCTGCGCCCAGGCCAGTCCCCCCTGAGCTGGCCGGTGACCCTGGTCACCCGAACCACAGCACGTGACCCATTTATGTGTACGATTTCCTCAAAGTGAATGCTTGTCTCCCCGCCGGGCCGCCCACATCCCAAGGGCAGGAACTGGGTCTCTCTGGTGTGCAGCTGGACCCCTGGGCCAGGAGTGGACTGGAGGGTCTGGAAGGTCACGGAGGGTCAGGGTGGAGCGTGGGAGCCTGGAGGTATGCTCACACCCGCGGAAGGCCATGCTTGCTGGAGGCTGAAGGCGAGGCCACAGGGGAAGGGGGCGCTTCAGTCACGAGGCCCCTTCTCTTTCTGTCCCCATGGCAGGGGGCCGTGCAGACCTCGAGGAGGAGGCTGCGTGTCTGGGGGCAGCAGGGCGCGGCCTGGGCTCTGAGGACGGCGTGCAGCAGCAGACTGCCTCGTCAGGAACGGACTGGTGTGATCTCAGGGCGGAGCTCTTGAGGGAGCCTCTCCCTCACTCCCCTGCCATGCACTGGAAAGAGGGGCACCTGCTGCAGGGGTGACCACTGCAGGCACCTCGTGGGGCCCCTCACCAATCTCAGGCGGGAGGCAGTGATGATCCACACTCTAACCTCGGCCTCTGTTCAGACCCCGGGCCTGTCAATGGCCAACAAGCCTCCCACGGTCTCACCTCAACTCCAGTTGGGAGGAACGTGCGTCTTTTCTCTGGCCTTTGGTTGGGAAACAGCAGGACTTCGGACAGAGCTTTGGAAGCTGCGAACTTCCTCAGGGTCAGTGATGGCTAAGAGTGTTCACTGAGCTCCTACTAGGGGCCGGGGGCTCAGTTTAGACCAGCATGGTGGGACAGGCACTGCTCTCTCCTCAGGGAGGACGCTGAGGCTTCCATAGTGGCCCGTGGCTAAGTGGGAGGACAGAACCCCCCACCCTGCCCAGCGGCCCCAGGACAGGACCCGGACGCTGCAGTCTGCGGCTGCCCCTGGGTTAGCCGGCGCACCACCCCCTGTAAGGACCTTGCTGTCCAGTGAGGGACACAGAGAAGCTGGGCTGTGGACACTTCGCACCAGTTAATCCTCTGTTCCGGGGTGGGGGGGCACTGGCGCAGTCCTGGCCGCAGCAGCGTGTTCTAGAAGCATCTCTGGTCTATGCCGTCTAGATGCCAGGACCACTGCCCCTGCAGTTATGACAACCAAAAATGTCTCCGGACATTGTCAAACATCTGGGGACAGATGACAGCCCCTGACACTGGTGACCTCTGAGATTTGTGAAGCAGAGACCAGCTTCTGGAGCATTCCACAAAGGAAGGCCCTGTCTTACTCTCCTTGTGACAACTCGTAAGAGCACAGATTGTCAAAGTCCCCAAACCTAAGCTCTCCATGACATGCTGGAAATTAAAATGAGGTAACATGATTTAGGGTAAAAAGAGTTTTTAAAAAGCAGATTACTCTTCTCTATTAGAGGACAAATTCCTAGGGAAGGCTCCGTGCTCTAAATAATTCAGGGAACAAGGCACCTGCGCCCTCTGTCTGTCCCTTGGGGCCATATCCCCTGATACGAATCTCACATTTCCCTGCTCACACACGTCTCTTCTCCATCCCGTGGTTTTGTGTGCACATAGGAACTTGTGGGCTCACCATCCGTCTCTTCTGTCAAATGAAAATCCACCGGGACGAGCCCTGTGTCCAATCCTTTGTGGCCCAGGGTCAAGCCTGGAGCCTTGCACCGATTAGCAAACTCAATAATACTGTTGAGTAGATCTTTGTGCATCGATTCCTTCAAATCCTTCCCCGAGTCATCAGGGTACAGTTATAAATATCAAAGTGCACACAGTTGCACGTCACAACATAGTGACTATTTGCACAGAAGGGGGGGTGGGGACCTCACAAATGTAAGCCCGGGTAAATTTAGCTCCAACCTAATGGCCATGTCATTGATTTTTGTCGCTCTTCGTATCTTCTAGTTTGGGAATAATAGTCATCAGCTCCTGCAATCAAGTCTCCCTGTAAACTTAATGATTTGGGGGGGGGGTACTGGTTGTTTTTGAAATAACACCTGCAGAACAATCATTAGAACCTTGATTAATTCTGTCTGACACACAGAGAAAAAAAGAAATACATCTTTTTAAAAGCTGCAGGGGTTTTGGTGTGAATAGTTTGCAGAGTATTCTAAGAAGGGAATAGACTCGAAACAGTACTAGTATTAGGAGAGATTGTGTGTGTGTGTGTGTGTGTGTGTTTACACAAAAGCGGACAGTCAAACTGCTCCAGAGAAAAACTGCAAAACTCTTGGCAGCTTGCAGAAGATGATGAGGTAGACATTGATTAAAAATTCCCCCAATTCCCCAAATTCATCAGGATGGCAGAGGAAAGACACAAAAGCCCAGGGATTATGTTTGGATATGACAGAGAAGATGAATGTTCCTTCCAGCTTCTTAAGAAATGCCCCAAAATTAGAAGTTAAGGTTACAAGGAGACTCCACATACAAAAAAGAAAGAAGGGTGTTGAGTGATGGCCTCATGAGGGAAGCGGACCATCCCCCGGGGGACTGACCACGGGTGAAGGGGCCTCCTGGGGAGCCCCCCAGAGAGTAACCGTCACTGTCACAGATGACCACGACTCCTCAGGAGGTGGCCTGAGGCCTGGGGCTTTCGGCGACTGTGAGCCAGCGGCATGCCCCCACCGTGCATGTGGGGAGCATTCTGGTGAGGGGGGACACCTGCGGGTCACTTACACACACACACATATACATGCACACATGTGCACACACACATGTACACACCACCTTAACTTTGGGTCTATTTTGGCCACTCTAGTATTAACAAGCTGGAAGGGAAACCAGACACTCGTTTCTCAGAGGCGCTCTTCAACAGAAGCCCCCCCAAGCCACAAGTGCCGGGGGCTTCATCAATGTTAAGCAAGAAGCAGCATGAGGGACCAGGAGGCTTCTGGACTCAGCTTTCCCTTCGACCCAAGGAGCTTGAGCCTCTTAAGGTCAAAGGGAGCCCGGTTCTGACTGTCCAAGGGGCGGCGGGGCAGCACAGAGATTCATCTTAATTAAGGCAAATTCAGTTTCTGTGGGAATGCCACTTCTTTCTCCATTCCCTACACTTTAGAAGGGAAGCGTATGCTTTTCGTTGCCACAGGAAGGCTGCACAGACAAGGGAGCTTCGAAGCACAGAGCCCACCCCGATCTCGGGTGTGACCATGGGGTCGGCCCTCGTTGGGCGGGCGCCGCACAGTGACAGCGTGGAGCTGCAGACACGGCCTGGGACGCTCCCACAGCCCGGGCTCCAACAGAATGACGCTTGCGCCTGTGCTGGAACTCGGGTTTCCGCCCCTCGTCGGAGCAGATGGCCCGAGTCTAGGCCTCATGGTGGGCACAAAGAACCCTTGTCCCCCTGTCCACTGGGTGACTATTCCACAGAAGGAACACAGCAGGGCCTCTCACAGCTATTTAGAAACCACAGTACCACGGCTCAGTGCTCTTTCCAGCTTGAACCCGTGCTAACTCCGGGAGTCTGTGCCCTCAGGATGGCTCTTCGGGCCAAGGATGGGCGTGAGTCATGGGGACGGTGCCCCCAGCTGGGTCCCCTCACTCTGCAAGCCTCAGGGTGCCAGCCGTGGGCCCCTGCCGCCCACCTCGCAGGGCTCCCCCGCTCGCCCTTGGAGAACATCCAGGCCAACAAACCACGTCAGACACGAGGATGTCTGCTCACCAGCGGCAGGGATCTGAGGCCCTGATGCTCGAGAACCACCCTCCGCATGCCAGTGACACCACGCGGTACCCGTCTTTCTG
>ML104702.1:0-18166 GCA_003697995.1 Taxidea taxus jeffersonii | reverse complement strand
GCCATTTGGCTGGCAGGTTTTGTTCCAAGAGTCAGCCCCTAAACTAAAAAACCTCATGAATCACACAGGTTTTTGTGAGTATCTTTAGTGTCTGACCACAGTGTGTGACACTGTTCTTACAGAAAAATGTTCTCATCATTCCAAACATGAGGCTTAAGAAAATCCTTCTGGAACCTAGCCAGTGGATGAAGGGTAAGCATAATTTGGGGTCCTCAGTATTACTAAACACGGTCATCCTGGATGATAGTTCCAAGAAATAAAACTAAAAGGAAGCTTTGATTAAACACTGTACTGATTCTTAAAACATCTACCCTCCCTCCCAACCCCCTTTTCTCTCCTTGTGACCACTCTAGGGACAACTCAGAGGTCAGACTGATTCTGGTTAAGACCTGGGTGTGATGGGACAGAGGTCAGAGATAGATTGCTCCCCTGCCAATCTGAGCATCTATGTTATTTCCTGAATGATGCAGCCAAATTTGGGGCTGAACTTCCTCCAACTGGCCTCTTAGGCCTTTCTAGTGGGGATTTAAATCCTCACAGAGGCACTGGATCCAGCCAGCACAATTGCCTTGGGTACCTTCCAATAGCAACTTGGGGGCACAGGCAGAACCCTCCACAATTTTTTGCAGACATGAGAAAAGTTTGTGGGCAAATGCCAGGGTGAGAAGATTGTCCCTGTTGCTACTTTCCATTGCAGGTCAAACACACCCATCTTCTTCAGTCTCCTCTGAGCCAGTGGGAAAGAGAGACACTGAAAAACCACTAACAAAGCATTGCTATTAACCAGGCTGACTTGACAGACATATTATAAGAGAGGGATAGCTTAGTCTTCAGCAATAATTTAGAGTAGGATGTGAAAGGAATGAATCGGAAAGTATGTATGTGGTGTGGGGAGGAGGGCAGGTAAAAACTTTGGAAACCAAAGCTTTGGAAAAACCATTCCAAAGTTGGAAAGGGTAGACTTTTGCTCCCTAAGCAATGTCCCCAGAGGCAACAGTGACTTCCTGGCAATGCAATTTTCCTTTTCTATTCACCTAAAACCACTTCCGTCTTTCTAGTTAGCAAATATAAGAGAATGTTAATAAGTTAATGTTATATACCAGCCTAAACATATTGGAAGAGCCATTGGTTTATGGTGTAGACATATAGAATCTTCAAAAAATGAGAAGCATGCACGCGTGCTTGTGTGTGTGTAGCGTGTAGTGTCATAGTAGGTATTGCGTGTATCCCTGGAAGGAAGACTTCTTGCTTCCACTTATTAGGTAAGACTGCACATTAAAGGTAAGCAGCAAATATCCCTTAATATGATCCTCCTGGTACATGTTTTCCACCACAGATGAAGTCAAGCAGACATCATAAACTGGAGAAAATGCTAAATGAAAAGGTTCTTAGGATTTATTTTTAAGAAAATGATACCTACGTTCATCTTTAATTCCCTGGAAATATGATTGGTGTTCTATGAAGACAGGAACATGTAATGATACACAGGAATCTGGACAAGGAGGACATTCTCAAGGGCTGGCCAGCACACCTGTACCTGCTCTTCTCAGTTTCAGCTCAGCTAGCCTGTGACATCACCATGGCACTGCCCCATGACCTCCAACTGGTGTAGCTGGCACTAGGCTTCTGGCCCCACTGGTGTAGGAGGTAAGCAAGGACCTGCCCAAGGCAAGGTGGGGCAGAAAGGGCAAAAGCAGGGCGCCTGGGGGCTCAGTCATTAAGCAGCTGCCTTCAGCTCAGGTCATGATCCCAGGGTCCTGGGATGGAGTCCCGCATCGGGCTCCCTTCTCAGTGGGAAGCCTGCTTCTCCCTCTCCCACTCCCTCTGCTTCTGTTGCTTCTCTCACTGTGTCTCTCTCTGTCAAATAAATTAAAAAAAAAAAAAAAAGAAAGAAAGAAAGAAAAAAAAAGAATGGACAAATGCTAGGAAGTGCTCACCAGTCCTACCCCATTGGCGGCTCCCAGTCCCTCTGCCTAATCCTCTGTCAATATCCAACAACTTCTTCTCTCCCATGGGTTTGTCTTTGGTTTTGTATTATGCTCTGGGATCCTCGATTTCCCTCTCACTTTCCAGTATTTTTCAGAACTGAGTTTACTCTGCCATATTGTTCAGAACAGTAAAGATTTTTACTTTTGATTATTTATTTTAAAATCAGTCACATTATCGCATTACTGATCTATTTATCAGTCAAGACTGGGAGCCATTATTCGACTCCCTTAGTATTATAGGAAACTCTGATAATCTTATTTATTTCCATTTTGAATGTAGCTCATTTTATATAGTATACCAACATGTTTGTGGGTTTCCATAGTCTTTAAATTCAAAGTTTAATAGCAATGTTGACAGTATCACTAGAGCATACCTATGTGTGGAACTTTCTTTCTCAAATAATGTGTATCTTTTTGATTAGAAGTCTCGAGTCTTTCTACAAGGGCATTATTACTTTTCTTTCCCAGGAGGAAAAAAAAAAAAGTCTTCCTATATTTGTCCTCTACATCTCCTATAGGTTGGTACATTGTGTAATTTTCTTTATCCTTTCCCTGGGAATAGTGACAAATTTCTCATCTTATTATTCTCATTTATGAGTTTAGCATCTAGCTTGTTCTCTGTATTACCTGTCTTGTCTCCATTGAATCTTGAATTTGCTAACTTTTAAAAAATCTTAAAGCAATTTTTAATTATCTTAGATTATGTCTTCTCAGATTTCAACTTGTCCATGGGTCTCATATTTTTTTAAGTGCTTTCTCTGTTTTTTAGGAGTGAGAGTCATATTTACTCCAAGTCTTAAGAATAGTCCTTTGTTTTGAACTTTATCTTTTTTGTATTCCCAGTGATTTGTCTTCCTTCTTCCCTCCCTTCCTCCTTCCCTCCCTTCTTTCTCAACCAGAGGGAAGTTTATGCATGTCTAATATTAGATGCTGAGATAGATTTTATCAGGGTTTTTGTAAGTACTTATCCAAATATTTCAGTCCCAACTAAAGGGGAATATTGAAAGTTTAGACTTCTTCTAGTCTACTTTAATCAAACCCAAGATTCTCATTGTCTATGAAGCATAGGGAGGGCACAAGATCAGAGGCAGCCATAGGCAGGACTCTGAGAAGCATTTCCTGGGCATACATGCTGTGGCACACTGAAATTAACTGCTCTTATTTTTCTATTTTTTAAAAGATTTTATTTATTTATTTGACAGACAGAGATCATAAGCTGGCAGAGAGGCAGGCAGAGAGAGAGGAAGGGAAGCAGGCTCCCTGCTGAGCAGAGAGCCCGACAACAAGGGGCTTGATCCCAGGACCCTGGGATCATGACCTGAGCTGAAGGCAGAGGCTTTAACCCACTGAGCCACCCAGGCGCCCCTGCTCTTATTTTTATCTGAGGCGAATGCTCTCTTGAAGAGGTGGCTGAAACAATGTCCCATTTTTCCTGGTTCTTCACTACACATCAGGTGACATTCTAATGGAATCCTTGGGGTGAGCTGCTTCATGTGTGGGGTAGGGATTTTTGCAAACCTTTTTGCCCTCACCTTAGCTCAACTCCTCGCCTCTGTCCCATTGACCTTGAAGGTAAATTCTGGCTACACTGTTAGTGATCACAGGCACTTCCTCCAGTTGTGTTTTTCTGTCATAAATTTGACAGATTGCATTTTCAAAATGGCCACAAGCCATCCTCGCCCAGAAGGATGCATCTCCTCATATCATAAAAGGACAAGTAGTCCCCTTCTCCTTGAGCATGACCGAGCCTCTAGGAATAGAATGTGGTGGAAGTGACATTGCACGACTTCAATGGCTAGGACAGAAAAGGTGACAGAGCTTCAGCCTGATTTTCTCTCCCTCTGTCTCCCCATACACCTTGGAAGAAGTCTGCTGCCCCAAAGCCTCAGAGATGGAACTACAGTATGGAGTGACCATAGAGACAAAGAGGTGTCCCAGGCCCCTCAAACTTCCCAGCAAGCACCCCTAAACCTGTGAGGGAGCAAGTCTTCAGAGGATTCCATGCTCCAGCCCTTAAGCTACCCCAGCTGATGTGCAGGGGATTGGAGATAAGCTGATTCTGGCAAGCCTTGTACCACGTGCAGATCCATGAGTGAAAGAAATGCTGTGAAGTCACTAAGTTCAGGGTGTTTAGACACAGTATTAGGTAAGTGAAACACATGTGAACTTGCAGGCAGGGACTTCTTCAGTCCCATCCCAATTATATATATTGCAGACATTTTCCAAAATGTCTGGCCTTTCATGTTTCCCTTTCCTGTTTCATATTGGTAAAGACATTATTTTATTTTTGTATTTGTTATTTTATTTATGTAAAAAGACTTTTTACCAGTTATTTCTCATTGGTCATATCATTAAAGTTATAGGTGAAGAGAAGATAAAAATATGGCCTCAAATTGTCACCTTGAGCAGAAACTTGTGGTTCAGTTTCTAAGTAAGATGCTGGGTGACATCCATAAGTGCACAGCCTCTACTCATGGGTCAGGGTGACTAAGTTTATTGGATGAGCTGTTGTCATTTAGCAAGTCCACTCTGTTGGACTCTCTAATCCTGCCTGACGTTAATTTATAATTTAGGGGGATTTCTGCATGTTCATCTTCTTTACAGTTGGATATATTACCTCTAAATATTAATCCACCAAGGTGGCTTGGCACAAAATAACCAGAGTGGACTGTTACCTAAGGATAAATAAAAGTAAAAATGCCCTCCTAATTTCATCTAGAATCAACAGTTCCACAATCACCAAATCTGTTAACAGAATGTCCGAATGAAAAGATTAAAATCCCTGAAAAATTACAGTTGAGTTAAATTGGTAATCAATTGTTGGTCATCTTCCATCTGGGTTGGCAGATGGTTTTTAATGTTTATTCTTGATCCTGCTGCATTACAGGTGATTTTCATTGCCGTCTTGTCTGGGTCAATGCCCAGAAGTTGAGCCCTTGGAACATTATTTTCTTCTTCCTAATCAGTACTTCTTTCTTGTGTCCCCCCACCACTTTTTAAAGATTTTTTTATTTATTTGACAGACAGAGATCACAAGTAGGCCGAGGCAGGCAGAGAGAGAGGGGGAAGCAGACTCCCTGCTGAGCAGAGAGACCGATGCGGGATGGATCCGAGGACCATGGGATCATGACCCGAGCTGAAGGCAGAAGTTTTAACCCACTGAGTCACCCAGGTGCCCTTATGTTCCCCCCTTTAATGAGGACACCTGAACAAGATGTAGACCATCTCAGCATTTGGGGGAATAAGCTCTCAACAGTGAAGAGGAGAGATGGGCGTGGCAGAGAATCACCCAACAGGATGGAAAGGGCACAATTCTAAGACTGGACCAGAACTAAGATTGGATCAAGGGCACTGCCTCTTACAGGTTTGTGATCTTGGGCTGTCTGTTTCCTTCCCTGAAGAGTAGGCATAATCAAATGCATTATTTGTGGGCTGTAATGACAGAGTACCATAGACTGGGTAGATGAAACAACCAGAATTTATTTTCTCACAGATCGGGAGGCTGGAAGTCCAAGATCAAGGTGTTGGCAAGGTTAGTTTCTTCTAAGCCTCTCTCTACTTAGTGTGTAGATGGCTGTTCTCCCTGTCTCATCACGGCCTTCCCTCTGTGCATGTCTGTGTCCTAATCTCTCCTTACAAGGATTCCAGCCAGTCATGTTGGGTTAAGCCTCCCATAATGACCTCATTTTAACTTGACTGCTTCTTTAAAGACCCTATCTCCAAATGCAATCACATTCTGAGGTTAGGACTTCAACATATGAATTTTGGGGAGGATACAATTCAGCCCATAACACACATCTGTCCTAAAGAGATATCAGAAATAAAGTTCCTGGTACACGATAAAGATACTAAAAATGTTAGTTCTCTTTATTCCTTCTCTCAATTCCAGAATCTTTTGACCTTGATGTTAGAAGAGAGTGCATTTCCTTTACCTTCAATCTAATTTTCCATCTTTTTCCTTTCTAAGAAATTGTTTGTGAGAAATGATGGAAAGATGATCCATCTTAGTATTTTTCTTTCTCAAAGATGCTACCCTGTTAGTCTCAAATGGAATTCTAACCATTTCCCTCTTTTTTTGGAACACAGACACGAACTGTATTAGCTATCCTGACACTAGAAGGTGGGCTTGGGCGTGGAAACCCCTCATAAGGTGGAGAAGTAAATAACAGGGTACGACAGCTGACTGCAGTTAGGAGCACTGCTGTGTAGGCACATGTGCATCAGTCCGTGTTCTAGAAAGCAGGAGAGGGAGGAGAGGACAAGACTGGAGTAGACATGGAGGTAGGGCTAAGGGATAAAATAAGACCACTAGACTGGAGGTGGATCATGGACAGTTTACCAGTCCACTGTAAGAATTTGGAAACTATTCCAACTGAAATGGACGGTCATGATCAAAATGCATTTTTCAAACCCTGGCATTGCTTAAAGAAAGCAAGTACTGTCAGGGGCAGGGGAAGTGTAGAGGAAGAAAGCCCATTTAGGAAACCAGAGACTTACTACAGAAGGAGTCACTTGGACTAAGGTAGCAACAGCGCAGAGGAAAGAAATGTATTTTGGAGGTAGAACCAACAAGATTTGTTGATTGGATGTAGCATCTTAGGGGTAGGAGGGGTCAAGGATGACATGCAATCATCTGGTTTTAATGATTAAGCAGATGGGTGGTGCTAATTGAAGATATGGGGATGGCAGAAGGAGAGATGGGGATGGATGGAGGAGAGGGAGATGTGATGAAGTTTTAGTTATATAAATTTTGGGGAGCCAGCAATATACATGTGTCAGTATTGACTAAGGAGTTGTCTATGAGTCTAGAATTCAGGGGAGAGGCTCAAGCCAGAAACATAAATTTTGGAGTCATTGCTGTGAAGCGACATCAGAAATCATGGGATTGGATAAGGACATCTAAGGAAACACATATGGATGGAGACGTTCTGCAATGAACCCTGATGAGCTCTAGTCTTTAAAGGTGTCTGGCAAAGGAAGATTCAGGAAAATAGCCTGGTAAGAGTGGCCACAGAGGGAAAAGGGAAAGTAAGAATGTGGTGTCCTGGAAGCCAAGGAAAGATACAGCAGGCAATGCTTAAACAAGGGTAATGCTGTTGAGAGTAGGATGGAGCAGTGAAGTGCTCACTGGCCTTGGCAAGATGGAGGTCATCTCTGATGTTGACAAGAGAGGGCAGGTCAGTGAGTGAATAGGAGGTGAGGAAGTGAAGGAAATGTACAAAGATAATTCTTTTGAGTATCCCTATAAAGGGAAGCAGCAAAATGGAGCTGTAGCCAGATGAAGATGTGGGATCAAAAAAGAATTTAAAAGTTTGCAAGATACCAAGCATTTTCATATGCTGATGGGATGTATCAAGGAGAGAGGGAGAGTGGTGATAAATGAGACAGAAGGAATAATGGAGAGAATGAAATCCTCAGAGAGGCCACAGTGCAAGCTCTAGACATGCCATGATGGGAGAAGACACAGTGTTTTATTTTGTTTCCTAAAGCTACAGTTGACACTTTTCTTAGAAAAAATTGCCAAGGTGAAGACTACGGACATTTTTTAAGGTTCCTGACCCATTTGCCAATCTGCATCCAGAAAAGTTATTGCAATTAACATCTCATTGTTAACTTGTGTCCTTTTGAATATTCTTTTGTGCAGTGTCACTTGTACCTTTTAAAAACTGGAACTTTGATGATTATTAAAGTATAAGTTTTTTTTTCTTTAACCTTTTTTATTTAAACATATAATGTAACCCCACCACCCTTTCCCAACCTCTCTCCCCCCCACCCCCTTCAGTTTGTTTTATGACATTAAGAGTCTCTTTTGGTTTGTCTCCCTCCCGATCCCATCTTGTTTCATTTTTTCTTTTCTTACCACCTTAACCCCCACCCTCGTTGCATCTCCACTTCCTCATATCAGGGAGATCGTGTGATAGTTGTCTTTCTTCAGTTGACTTATTTCGCTAAGCATAATACGCTCTAGTTCCATCTATGTCATCGCAAATGGTAAGATTTCATTTCTTTTGATGGCTGCATAGTATTCCATTGTATATATATACCACCTCTTCTTTATCCATTCATCTGTTGATGGACATCTAGGTTCTTTCCATAACTTGGCTATTGTGGACAGTGCTGCTATAAACATTCGGGTACACGTGCCCCTTCAGATCACTACATTCATATCTTTAGGGTAAATACCCAGTAGTGCAATTGCTGGGTCATAAGGTAGCTCTATTTTCAATTTTTTGAGGAACCTCCATGCTGTTTTCCAGAGTGGTTGCACCAGCTTGCATTCCCACCAACAGTGTAGGAGGGTTCCCCTTTCTCCACATCCTCGCCAGCATCTGTCATTTCCTGACTTGTTCATTTTAGCCATTCTGACTGGTGTGAGATAATATCTCATTGTGGTTTTGATTTGTATTTCCCTGATGCCCAGTGATGTGGAGCACTTTTTCATGTGTCTGTTGGCCATCTGGATATCTTCTTTGCAGAAATGTCTGTTCATGTCCTCTGCCCATTTCTTGATTGGATTATTTGTTCTCTGAGTGTTGAGTTTGCTAAGCTCTTTGTAGATTTTGGATACTAGCCCTTTATCTGATATGTCATTTGCAAATATCTTCTTCCATTCTGTCAGTTGTCTTTTGGTTTTGTTGACTGTTTCCTTTGCTGTGCAAAAGCTTTTGATCTTGATGAAGTCCCAATAGTTCATTTTTTCCCTTGCTTCCCTTGCCTTTGGCGTTGTTCCTAGGAAGAAGTTGCTGCGGCTGAGGTCGAAGAGGTTGCTGCCTGTGTTCTCCTCAAGGATTTTGATGGATTCCTTTCTCACGTTGAGATCCTTCATCCATTTTGAGTCTATTTTCGTGTGTGGTGTAAGGAAATGGTCCAATTTCATTTTTCTGCATGTGGCTGTCCAATTTTCCCAACACCATTTGTTGAAGAGGCTATCCTTTTTCCATTGGATGTTCTTTCCTGCTTTGTCGAAGATTAGTTGACCATAGAGTTGAGGGTCTATTTCTGGGCTCTCTATTCTGTTCCATTGATCTATGTGTCTGTTTTTGTGCCAGTACCATACTGTCTTGATGATGACAGCTTTGTAATAGAGCTTGAAGTCTGGAATTGGGATGCCACCAGCTTTGGCTTTCTTTTTCAATATTCCTTTGGCTATTTGAGGTCTTTTCTTGTTCCATATAAATTTTAGGATTATTTGTTCCATTTCTTTGAAAAAATTGGATGGGATTTTGATAGGCATTGCATTAAATGTGTAGATAGCTTTAGGTAGCATAGACATTTTCACAATATTTATTCTTCCAATCCATGAGCATGGAACATTTTTCCATTTCTTTGTGTCTTCCTCAATTTCTTTCATGAGTACTTTATAGTTCTCTGAGTATAGATTCTTTGCCTCTTTGGTGAGGTTTATTCCTAGGTATCTTATGGTTTGGGGTGTAATTGTAAATGGGATTGACTGCTTAATTTCTCTTTCTTCTGTCTTTGTTGTTGGTGTAAAGAAATGCAACTGATTTCTGTGCATTGATTTTATATCCTGACACTTTACTGAATTCCTGTACAAGCTCTAGCAGTTTTGGAGTGGAGCCTTTTGGGTTTTCCACATATAGTATCATATCATCTGCAAAGAGCGATAGTTTGACTTCTTCTTTGCCGATTTGGATGCCTTTAATTTCTTTTTGTTGTCTGATTGCTGAGGCTAGGACTTCTAGTACTATGTTGAATAGCAGTGGTGATAGCGGACATCCCTGCCGTGTTCCTGACCTTAACGGAAAAGCTCTCAGTTTTTCTCCATTGAGAATGATACTTGCCATGGGTTTTTCATAGATGGCTTTAATAATATTGAGGTATGTGCCTTCTATCCCTACACTTTGAAGAGTTTTGATTAGGAAGGGATGTTGCACTTTGTCAAATGCTTTTTCAGCATCTATTGAGAGTATCATATGGTTCTTGTTCTTTCTTTTGTTAATGTACTGTATCACATTGATTGATTTGCGGATGTTGAACCAACCCTGCTGCCCTGGAATAAATCCCACTTGGTCGTGGTGAATAATCCTTTTAATGTACTGTTGGATCCTATTGGCTAGTATTTTGGTGAGAATTTTCGCATCTGTGTTCATCAAGGATATTGGTCTGTAATTCTCTTTTTTGATGGGATCCTTGTCTGGTTTGGGGATCAAGGTGATGCTGGCCTCATAAAATGAGTTTGGAAGTTTTCCTTCCATTTCTATTTTTTGGAACAGTTTCAGGAGAATAGGAATTAATTCTTCTTTAAATGTTTGGTAGAATTCCCCTGGGAAGCCATCTGGCCCTGGGCTTTTGTTTGTTTGGAGATTTTTGATGACTGTTTCAATCTCCTTACTGGTTATGGGCCTATTCAGGTTTTCTATTTCTTCCTGGTTCAGTTTTGGCAGTTTATATGTCTCTAGTAAAGCATCCATTTCTTCCAGATTGTCAAATTTGTTGGCATAGATTTGCTCATAATATGTTCTTATGATTGTTTGTATTTCTTTGGTGTTGGTTGTGATCTCTCCTCTTTCATTCATGATTTTATTTATTTGGGTCCTTTCTCTTTTCTTTTTGATAAGTCTGGCCAGGGGGTTATCAATCTTATTAATTCCTTCAAAGAACCAGCTCCTAGTTTCATTGATTTGTTCTATTGTTTTTTTGGTTTCTATTTCATTGATTTCTGCTTTGATCTTTATTATTTCTCTTCTCCTGCTGGGTTTAGGCTTTCTTTGTTGTTCTTTCTCAAGCTCCTTTAGGTGTAGGGTTAGGTTGTGTATTTGAGACCTTTCCTGTTTCTTGAGATAGGCTTGTATCGCTATATATTTTCCTCTCAGGACTGCCTTTGCTGTGTCCCACAGATTTTGGACCATTGTGTTTTCATTATCATTTGTTTCCATGGTTTTTTTCAATTCTTCTTTAATTTCCTGGTTGACCCACTCATTCTTTAGAAGGATGCTGTTGAGTCTCCATGTATTTGTGCTCTTTCCAAATTTCCTCTTGTGATTGAGTTCTAGCTTCAGAGCATTGTGGACTGAAAATATGCAGGGAATGATCCCAATCTTTTGATACTGGTTGAGACCTGATTTATGACCCAGGATGTGATCTATTCTGGAGAATGTTCCATGGGCACTAGAGAAGAATGTGTATTCTGTTGCTTTGGGGTAGAATGTTCTGAATATATCTGTGATGTCCATCTCGTCCAGTGTGTCATTTAAGACCTTTATTTCCTTGTTGATCTTTTGCTTGGATGATCTGTCCATTTCAGTGAGGGGTGTATTAAAGTCTCCAACTATTATTGTATTCTTGTCAATGTGTTTCTTTGATTTTGTTATTAATTGGTTTATATAGTTGGCTGCTCCCATGTTAGGGGCATAGATATTTAAAATTGTTAGATCTTCTTGTTGGACAGACTCTTTGAGTGTGATATAGTGTCCTTCCTCATCTCTTATTATAGTCTTTGGCTTAAAATCTAATTGATCTGATATAAGGATTGCCACCCCAGCTTTCTTCTGTTGTCCATTAGCATGGTAAATTGTTTTCCACCCCCTCACTTTCAATCTGGAGGTGTCTGCAGGTATTGAATGAGTTTCTTGTAGGCAGCATGTTAATGGGTTTTGTTTTTTTATCCATTCTGAAACCCTGTGTCTTTTGATTGGGGCATTTAGCCCATTTACATTCAGGGTAACTATTGAGAGATATGAATTTAGTGCCATTGTATTGCCTGTAAGGTGATTGTTACTATATATTGTCTCTGTTCCTTTCTGATAATACTTTTAGGGTCTCTCTTTGCTTAGAGGACCCCTTTCAATATTTCCTGTAGAGCTGGTTTGGTGTTTACAAATTCTTTCAGTTTTTGTTTGTCTTGGAAGCTTTTTATCTCTCCTTCTATTTTCAATGATAACCTAGCTGGATAAAGTATTCTTGGCTGCATGTTTTTCTTGTTCAGTGCTCTGAATATATCATGCCAGTTCTTTCTGGCCTGCCAGGTCTCTGTGGATAAGTCTGCTGCCAATCTAATATTTTTACCATTGTATATTACAGACTTCTTGTCCCATGCTGCTTTCAGGATTTTCTCTTTGTCACTAAAACTTGTAAATTTTACTATTAGGTGATGGGGTGTGGACCTATTCCTATTGATTTTGAGGGGGTTTCTCTGCACCTCCTGGATTTTGATGCTTGTTCCCCTTGCTATATTAGGGAAATTCTCTACAATAATTCTTTCCAGTGTACCTTCTGCTCCTCTTTCTCTTTCTTCTTCTTCTGGAATCCCAATTATTCTAATGTTGTTTCGTCTTATGGTATCATTTATCTCTCAAATTCTCCCCTCGTGGTCCAGTAGTTGTTTGTCTCTCTTTTGCTCAGCTTCTTTATTCTCTGTCATTTGGTCTTCTATATCACTAATTCTTTCTTCTGCCTCATTTATCCTAGCGGTAAGAGCCTCCATTTTTTATTGCACCTCATTAATAGCTTTTTTTATTTCAACTTGATTAGATTTTAGTTCTTTTATTTCTCCAGAAAGGGCTTTTATTTCTCCTGACAGGGTTTCTCTAATATCTTCAATGCCTTTTTCGAGCCCGGCTAGAACCTTGAGAATTGTCGTCCTGAATTCCAGATCTGACATATTACCAATGTCTGTATTGATTAGGTCCCTAGCCTTCGGTCCTGCCTCCTGTTCTTTTTTTTGTGGTGAGTTTTTCCGCCTTGTCATTTTGTCCAGATAAGAATCCGCTGTTCTCCTGTTAAGTGAACTTGGTCTTGGCTGGATTTCTTGTTGATCTTCTGGGGGAGGGGCCTGTTG
The DNA here is from genome assembly GCA_003697995.1 of Taxidea taxus jeffersonii. NCBI lineage: Eukaryota > Metazoa > Chordata > Mammalia > Carnivora > Mustelidae > Taxidea > Taxidea taxus. The sequence goes on along the minus strand of ML104702.1, from coordinate 5,380 downwards.
TAGTGATTTTCAAGTGTCTCTGCCCCAGGCGGAATTTCACCGCCCTTACCAGGGGCCGGGCTAAGTAATCCTCTCAGGTTCGCTTTCAGGAGCTTTTGTTCCCTGAACGCTTTCCGTAGAGTTCCGGAGGACGGGAATGAAAATGGCGGCCTCCCAATCTCCGGCTCGGAGGAGCTGAGAGCTAGGGGCCCCAGTCTTCAGTGCGCCTTCAGAGAAAAGCGCTTAATCACTCCCGTCTCCCCAGCCTCCGGCCACGCTTGGAGAAAATTGTGCATAATCAGTCCCGTCTCACTGGCTTCTGGCTGTGCTCCAAGGTCACCCAGCCTGTGACCAAGCGTCTCTCTTTGGCAGAGTTCCACCTGGAGTCTCCGAACCCCGTAGATCCCTGAGCTCTCCCAGGTCGGAGTCTCCCCGGATCTTGTGGGGGCCCCTCGCACAGAGCACCAGCCCGTGTCACAGAGCACGGCTCTAGGAAATCCCGAGTTGAGAGTTCACTCCTCGGCTCTGTCTCTGCAGCCAGCTTCCCCGCTCCCCTGTGAGGTCTGCGACACTCAGACACCCCCGATCCTTCTGTGACCCCGCGGGACCTGAGTCCACGCTGTCCCCGTGAGGTCTTCACCCCCGTTTAGCCTCTGGAGCGATGTCCCTCCGTGGAGCAGACTCTTAAAAGTCCTGATTTTGTGCTCCGTTGTTCCGCCGCTTGCCGGGAGCCGGCCCCTCCCCCGGGGTCTATCTTCTGGTCGCGTTGGATTCACTTCTCCGTTGGTCCTACCTTTTAGAAAGTGGTCGATTTTCTGTTTCTAGAATTGTTGTTCTTCTTCTCTTCGATCTCCTGTTGGATTCGTAGGTGTTCAGAATGGTTTGATAGGCTACCTAGCTGATCTCCTGCTGCCTGATGTCGTCTCAGCCTGCTACTTCTCCGCCATCTTGACTTAAAGCCCTGTATAAGTTTTTATATGTTAATAATTGTTCCCTTTGCCATATTTATTTATTTATTTATTATTTATTTATTTATTTATTTTACAGACCACAAGTAGGCAGAGAGGCAGGCAGAGAGAGAGAAGGAAGCAGGCTCCCTGCTGAGCAGAGAGCCCGATGCAGGGCTCGATCCCAGGACCCTGGGATCATGACCTGAGCTGATGGCAGAGGCCCCAACCCACTGAGCCACCCAGGTGCCCCCCCTTTGCCATATTTATGATAAACTTATTTCCCAGTTTGCTGTTTGCCTTTTAAATTTTTTTGCATGATGCTTTTCTATGAGTTTTTCCTTTGTGATTCCTTCTGTTGATTTTATCCTGAGTATTTTTTTTTCCTGCTAAGGAACAATACTTTACAGTATGATTTTGAAAGTACAACAGTATTGTGAATTATAGTACCCTGTACCTCTATATTAGGAGCATGTAGCTCAGAAATGGAGTTCACCTAACCCATTACATTTCCAGCCCCAGGAAAAGAAATATTCCCAGTGAAAATGTATTATATTTCATGTCTGCTGAAGAGCAAACAACAAAACTCAAATAATCTACACCAAAACATTGGCCATAGAAACCTTCACAAATGAAATTTTTGCAACAATAGAACCGAAGCCAAGTAACAACAAATCCACATCACAAAACCCAAAATGCTGACTCAAGTTCCCAATTTGTGTGTGTGTGTGTGTGTAAACTTGCTTTCAGTTGTTTATCTGATGAAATACTACTTTGTTTCACCCAGAGAAACTTCTGGTCTGTGATCATAACCAACTAACTTCTTTCTTTCCTTCCTTCCTTCCTTCTTCATTGTCAATGTGCAGCTCAGGAAGTTATGATGGATCCATAGTTATTATCAAAAGAAAATTAGGTGTTACTGGTCTCTATGTAGTAATACTGGTGGAGGAATAAAACTTGAATTGGGCATTGACACTCACTTTTCTCCACAGTGTGGATGGTTCTGCCAATCTAGAGGAAGAATCATAGCTTGATACCCAGAAGAGTATCAGGTCCCTCATGGTACAGTGAAAGTAAAAGCCACTTTTTGAAGGATATCTTCTGTCTCCATTACCTGCTACCTCTTCCCCTCTCTTACTTCCCTGACCCTTCTTCCTCTTTTCTATCTGGTACCATCCTTAAACCTTAGCAAGATGGTTCCCCTCCTGGACCCATGAGTTAGGGGACTTGATCTTGTTTTCCTCCTCCTCCCCCCATGGGATACAGGCCAAGGGGTCATGCCCTATACCTTGCCCTCTTCAAGACAAGCTCCAAGTAACCAGGCACAATTCCCTGCCTCAAAGACCTTTTGTCTATTTCTAGAGAATTTATGGGCATCTTCCCTGGGTCTAGCCTCTGAGGCTAAGGTACACCTCTTAGATCTGAGTGATAGCCACAGGAAGCTATTTGCAAGGGGTATGGATGGAGCTTGGATCTTGCTCCCATGCAGCATATGAATGAAACCCCTGGTGATGTGGAGAGTGGGCCAGGATGGGGAGAGAAAGGGAGCAGATTGTAGATGAGAGACCAGGACAGGTGAATGCTCTCCTTGCCTTATTGCATTCTGAAACTCTGAGGAGTTCAAGAATAGTAAATTTACCAATCCTGGACTTCCTATTTGCTATGTCAAGGTAGGAGGAGAGGACATATTTTGCTTTACTAGGTCTTTTCACTTCTTCTCTTGTTCTATTAAGTAAGTCTATTACTTGATGTCCAATTGATTCATAACTTTTAAATATTTAGACATATAGTAAATGGATCTTTATTTGTCCTCCTGCCCAGCCCTGGAAATATTGGGGTGGGTTTGTCCATGCCCACTCATCCATTTATTTCTCATGTTCTGCTTCTCTCTGCTTTTCAACCAATTTTGTCTTCTCCTCTGAGCCACACCACAGGGACTTGCTGAGTTCTGGGATTGACCTTTAGGATTGGTGTGTGTGTGGAGAGGGGTCTGTTTCTCTTTCTTATTCTTTGCCTGTCCTGGATCATTTCTCCACATTGCTAGTTTGGGAATCCTGTATATAGTGATGGCCATTTCTGCAGGATAAGCAGAAACCTTGCTATAGCACTGAAAACATTAATTAATAAATGAGTAAATGGAAACAGATGCTAACCACCACTCACACAGGCTCAGGTGTGTCCCTTTGTTCTATTTGGTCTGGCCAAACCATTGCTTACCTCCACGTGCCCCTCCTTTCTTATATCATTCTGGGGGTGTGGTAGGTGGGAAATGGGACAGGCATACCTATTTAGCCACACATTGATTTTCATAAGACTCTGGGATGGTTTCCTTTATTCCCTCTGCCAGAGTTTCTAGAAGCCAGTGGTTCTCAGACTTCAACATGCTTCAGAATCACCTGGAGGGCTTTCAAAAACACTGGGCCCAATCCTCAGAGTTTCTGAATCAATAAGCAGGAATGAGGTGGGGCCCAACAATTTGCATTTCTAACCACATACCAGGCAATGCTGGTACTCCTAATCCAGGTCACACTCTGAGAACCATGACTATACATCATCAGTCATCAAGTTTTACTGGATTTTTCCTGTTTGGAATCTCTACTGCTAATGTGAAATCACTTCCAACTTGTGGTCCCTGAGCAGTCTCTGATTGAGCTCAGAACATTGCACAGAGACAAGCAAACTGATTTGAGACTCTAGCCCCTGAGTCCTTACGCCCCTGCCCTACGGACAGGGTGGCTGCTTCGTTAGCCATGGCAGGGGAATTCTCCCACAGAGGCAACTTGAGTCTCCACTTGGCAAAATATAAAACAGCCTTGGCTATACCCTTTCCTGCAAGCTTCTCTTTAATTGCAGAAACCTGGGTGGCCTTCACACAAGTTGTTTGCACAGCAAAGGAAAAAAGATAAGTTTTGTAACCTTGGAAGACCCAATCTCTTTTTTCCCAGCCTCCTAGGAAGCAGTGCCCAGAGGAACAAACACTGTGTGTGGGAAACCAGAGAGGGGCTCTGAAGGGTGGACTGGTGAGGCCAAAAAAGAGGTGGTGTCTCTTAAAAGTCAGTGTCTTTTGATTTGCCCAAAACCATGTCCTGCTGTGTCAGAGTTCATTAACTGGAATTCCATAAATGACAAGAGTCCAAATTTCTGTAGCTCGACTGTAGGCCGTAATTCTTCTTACCAGGCTATAATCCCAGAGAAAAACAATCTTGGCTCCGACTACTGGTCACAGCAGCCAGTCCAAAATATGGCTCTTCCAAAGTGACTCTCTTAGGCATTTGCATCTTATAGGGACAAAGAATTCTCTTCTCTGTCAACAACTAACCACACAGGCTTCAGGGCACTGACTCACGTGCCTTAAGCTCAGTCGTAAGCCGGGGTACCTGGGATCTAGCCACTACTCGCCCACTTTCTCTTGTGCAAATCTATAGGTCAATCATTTGCTTCGTTTTTCCAACCCCACCTTTTCCAGGTGACTTTGTTACAGGTTGCAGAGTCTATCCCAGATCCGTCATGCCGTGAGAGCCTTCTTGCAATGAGATAGTTTCGATTTCATAATAACAATAACAGTAGTCAGAGGTGCTGTTTAGTGAACTCTGTACCAGGGCCCAGGCCAAGCATTCTTATCCATGATCTAATATAATCCCTACAATAATTCTAGGGCATGATGTTTATTGCCCCCAATCTACAGTTGAGAAAACTGAGGTTCAGGAGCTAGTTAAGTAACTTTCCCAAGACGACACAGCCTACAAGATGCAGCCTTGACAGACACCCAAACTGGTGCCAACATCCACACTTTTATATTTTATACTTGATAAATGTTTATTAATCTAGGTCAATCAGCATATCTACATATGCATTAGGGAGAATTTCAGGGGCAGGTTCTAACCTCCTAAATTATTTAGAAACAAGAAACTCACTTAACCAAACACTCCATTTCCCAGCCCAGTCATTTAACTGAACTGTTATAATCTAATCAATACTCAATCACTTGCATCATGGGAGGCAACATTAATGGAAATGGAAACTGGATAATCAATATGGCTGTGTTTGAGAGGGGACTCAGCTGCTTAGTGCATGAAAATGTGGTGTAAAGAATATGGCAGGCTACCTGAGGGTTGGAGTCAGTGGGAGACAAACCCCTTTCCCTAGGAGAACTTGCGATGGGCATTTTATCAGCAGCCCCTTCCCACAGGCATAAGAGACTCCATGATAAGCTTCGCTGCTTCCCGAAACACAGTCCATGCTCTTGCCATCATCCTGCTGCCTTCACACTGGGAGTATGAGTGTGCGTGTGTGTGTGTGCTCGTGTGCACAGGCAGATGAAAGTGTTTGTGATGAGACAAAATGATCTGTATATGAGAAACAGCACCTATAAGCAGTCCTGTCTTCCTGCTACAGCCAACAAAGGTACAGATATTACCAGGTTGGGTTAGACCCCCATTCGCATAGGGAAACAC
>ML104701.1:36559-49630 GCA_003697995.1 Taxidea taxus jeffersonii | reverse complement strand
GAGGTGGGGAGCACAGTGGAGCAGGGGTGAGTGGTCTGGGATGAGGGACCTTCAGGTGGAAGGGAGCCAGAGTGACAGGCATGTTGAAGACTGCTGTGTCCTGGAGACATCTGATGGAAGGGGCTAGCGTAGTTAAGTCTGACGTTGTGGTTTTCTCTAGTCCACACTGTGGTGTTGTTCCCTAAATTGTGTCGTGGTCCCATTCTCATCTCTTTTTTATTGCGGTTGTATGAATTTCTGCATTCTAGGTTAAAGTTTAGTTTGTCATTCACTCATTCAGTGTTTTGCCGCCGAGCACCTTTTACCTTTCAGGTGGTGTTCTAGGCCCTGAGGCTATAGCAGTAAATAAGACAAGCAAAACTAGTAGCCTTCCTGAGGCTTAGGTTCTGGTGGGGAAGGACAGAGAATAAAAAAGTTAAGTAGGTGAAATATATTGTGTGTTACAGTTGTGATAAAGGCTAAGGAGGAAAAGAAAACAAGAGGGGTAAGGATTGAGCTCTGTTGGTGGGGGGGCTGTCATTTTAGATAGAGGTCAGGAAAGGTCACCCTGAGAAGACAGTATTTGAGTCAAAGTCAGAACGAACTGGAATGTGAAAGAGGTAGTGAAGGAGGGTTGCAGGCAGAAAGAAGAGCATGGGCACAGGCCCTGGGGCAGGCTCAGGTAGCCAGAACTTAGACCTTAGAAAAGAAAATATGAGAAGCCAGACTTGAGGTCTAAATACTGAGGGTTGTTCTTGTGATAAAATCTTGCCCAATACCTCTTGCCTAATCCGCCTCCCGCTAAGTGCTCCCTGAAAATGCAACTTCTTTGGAACCACTATCATTCTACATAAGGAAGTGATCGTTTTAATGAGTTTAAAACTGGAGATAGTTTCCAGCTAGAGATTGAGTACTCTTATTCTGATGCTCTTCTTTTTTTTTTTTTTTTAAGATTTTATTTATTTATTTGTTAGAGAGAGAGAGAGAGCAAGCACAGGCAGACAGAGAGGCAGGCAGAGGGAGAAGCAGGCTCCCCGCTGAGCAAGGACCCCCAATGCGGGACTCGATCCCAGGACGCTGGGATCATGACCTGAGCCGAAGGCAGCTGCTTAACCAACTGAGCCACCCATGCGTCCCATGATGCTCTTCTTTTTAATTTCTGTCCTGGTTCTTGCATTTCAGTCTGACCTTGATAATCTGTTTTTGTTTTTGTTTTTGTTTTTTTTAAAAGATTTTATTTATTCGGGGCGCCTGGGTGGCTCGGTGGGTTAAAGCCTCTGCCTTCAGCTCAGTTCATGATCTCAGGGTCCTGGGATTGAGCCCCACATCAGACTCTCTGCTCTGCTGGGCACCTGCTTTCTCCTCTTTCTCTGCCTGCCTCTCTGCCTGCTTGTGATCTCTGTCTGTCAAATAAATAAATAAAATCTTAAAAAAATTATAAAAAAAGAGAAGATTTTATTTATTTGATAGAGACACAGTGAGAGAGGGAATGGAGGCAGGGGGAGTGGGAGAGGGAGAAGCAGGCTTCCCGCTGAGCAGGGAGCCCCATATGCAGCTTGATCCCAGGACCCTGGGATCATGACCTGAGCCGAAGGCAGAGGCTTTAACCCACTGAGCCACCCAGGCGCCCCATCCACGAGCAATTTTAATTTTTCATGCTTCTGTTAACTTCTGCGTCCCCCCACCAATGCCACACGAGCCCTTGTGGTTCTCACCAACCTTTCAGGGAAAGTTTTCAAATTAAGGGCTATTTCAGCAGGTCCCTAGCAACCGATTTTTCTTGACTTGCTTCAGACTTCCTGCCGGCTCTGTTCCGGTCACCCCCTGAGAATTTCTCTTGGTAGGATTTAGGAGATTTGGCATTGGTCTCTAAATTCTAGTTTTGAAGATAAAAATGGCTTCTTTCCTACCTTGGCCGGCTGGAAAGAATCCTGCCACTAAAAATGCTATTAATATAACAGGCCCGTCGGAGTGATGCATTAGGTACTGTAATTCTTGAAGGTTGGGCATTTCCTTTAGGAAACCTCTCCTGAGGCTTTTAACTTGATTGCTTCTCTGTTGGCAGAAACAAGCCTCACCAAAAAAAATGTGTTGTTGGGAATATGCCTGTCAATTTATATTTGCAGACTTTGGATACGTAGAATAGAGAAGGGTCCTCCTGGTGGGTGTGAAGGGACAGTTTTGCTTACACACAGGTCTTCCACCATCATTTTTTTCCTTCTTTAAACTTAAACCTGTTGATTTTTAAAAAAAATTTTTAAAGATTTTATTTATTTATTTGACAGTCAGAGATCCCAAGTAGGCAGAGAGGCAGGCAGAGAGAGAGGAGGAAGCAGGCTCCCCACTGAGCAGAGAGCCCGATGAGGGGCTCGATCCCAGGACCCTGGGATCATGACCTGAGCCGAAGGCAGAGGCTTAACCCTCTGAGCCACCCAGGCGCCGCTAAACCTGTTGATTCTTAAAGTGGAACCATGGCTGACACCCGTTCTAAGCTTTTTATTATTTATTGGCAAAACATACAGATACATAGACACATTCAGGTGTCTTAACATGTACTTTTAAAGATCAAGAACTCTAAGGAATTGGCCATGGCCTTTAGTTATTAAAATGCTTATGTGTTGGGGCGTCTGGGTGGTGCCCTCCATTAAGCATCTGACTCTTGGTTTTGGCTCAGATGGTGATCTCAGGTTGTGAGATCGAGCCCCGCATTGGGCTCTCTCTCACCCTCCCTCTCCTCTGCCCCTCCCACTCACATGTGTGCTCTCTTTCTCTAAAATAAATAAATCTTAAAAAAAAAATAGAAATACTTTCTTATTTATTTGACTTTCAAAACGTGGCACACAATATTCTTCAGGATATAGATCACAAATGGTCGTGTATGGACAGTGGATGTTTTTCTTTTCCCTCTAGTGAGTTGAATTGTTGTTTTTTTTGTTTTTCTTTGCTTCTTAAAGACGCCAGCCAGAGAGACAGGAGCTTATTAACTGCTTTGAAATATACTTGCTGCCAGGAAAACGGAGATTCTCCTGCTTGGAAAGTTCCCTCCGAGAATCACATGATGTGTGACCCGGTGGGGAATATTCCAGTATGGGAAAAGTGTAACATCTGGTGCCTGTGTGAGTTACCTCCGAACTCACTGGAACATGAAATGGAGGTTTTCCCTTCCTGTGGCCACCGATTTTGTTTCCACGAAGATGGGCTCATCTGAGTCGATGGAGTGTTTTAGATTGAATGTGAGTCCGTGGCTACAGTATCCATTTCTTGAGTCTCTTTCCTTCACTGCTGTGTCTCTGGCTTCTAGAGCATGGTAGGTGCTCATGTATTTTCTGAATGAATGACTACGTAGGTGGTTGGAAACATCAGCGCAGGAATATATACAGCTACTATATTTTCCCTCTTTTCCTTTCTGGCCACTTTTATGTGTATAACTTAAGCGCATATAATTTGAATGGTACAGGGAAAGAACAGAGTAAGGAGAAGAGGCTAAGAGAGTCAGTCGCTGAGCTTTGAAGGTCTTTCCTCTTCCCCACTGTGGGTGACAGTCATCAGGCCAGGGAGAGAGACCGGAAAATGTGAAGGAAGGACTTGAATTAACCTGGGTAGCCCCAAAAGACTGAATCACATTTAGTGGTTTTATAACGTGAATTTCTGTGTGCAGGGCACTCTGTACCAGATTAATGTTCCCAGTTTGGATTTGCTCCCAGAAATAAACCCATTAGTCTGCTGCTAAGCAGAGAGGGGGGTTTCTTTTGGTTTTGCCCATCTCCCTCTCCCTGCCTCCCTCTTCATGCCCCCTCTGGAATACCAAAAGTTAAGGTTTTCAGGATGCCGGGGCATTGAATCGAATTTCATGTAAAAGCCCGTTGTTCCTTTTGACCTGGATGAACTAGGAGGAGTTGATCGGACTTGTTAATCTCTTGAGTGTTTCTCGTTTTGATTGATTTTGAAATATAGATGGGAGTCCAGATCAAACGGAAACACTGGGAGGGAGGGAGGTCATCAAGTGCTCCGGTGAGTTTGGTTACTGCTTTTTGAACTACGTTATCATTTCCAGCAGAAAGTCCGTTTATGGGGCGCCTGGGTGGCTCAGTGGGGTAAGCCTCTGCCTTCTGCTCAGGTCATGATCTCAGGGTCCTGGGATCAAGCCCCGCATCCGGCTCTCTGCTTATCAGGGAGCCTGCTTCCCCACCCCCCCTTTCTGCCTGCCTCTCTGCCTGCATGTGACCTCTGTCTATCAAATAAATAAATAAACTCTTTAAAAAAAAAAAAGGAAAGAAAGTTCGGTTGCGCTTTCAGCGTTTTCGGTGTCTGGAGAGAAGCTGAGCTTGCTAACTATAGCGTTTCGGAGGGAACCACGAAGGTTAGCAGCCCTGTGAAGGCAGCTAGCTACCCTCTGGGCACAGACATGTTTAATTCTCTCATTTGGGTTCTCATTTCACATCACAGGGGGGGCCATCTCAGTGGATGGTGTCAGTTCTCACCTTCAAGCGTGTAAGGGCCCAGACACCTGCCAGGTGGGCAGAGGATCGTGTCCTGTCGCCTTACCAAGCTCTCTGCCCGCCCCGCACCCTGAGCTCTTTCTGTTACACTACCCATTCGTGACTCACTTATCCCCTCCTCTCTTTCCTCCCACCCCCCCATGCTGCAGACCATAAAACCATGGGAAACGCAGAAAGTCAAAATGTAGAGCATGAGTTTTATGGAGAAAAGCATGCCAGCCTGGGCCGTAAGCACACATCCCGCTCACTGCGCCTGTCACACAAGGCTCGGCGGACGAGGCACGCATCCTCGGGGAAGGTGATCCACAGGAACTCCGAAGTGAGCACACGATCCAGCAGCACGCCCAGCATCCCGCAGTCCCTGGCCGAAAATGGCCTGGAGCCCTTCTCCCAGGAGGGCACCCTAGAGGACTTCGGCAGCCCCATCTGGGTGGACCGAGTGGATATGGGCTTGAGACCCGTGTCGTACACCGATTCTTCTGTCACTCCCAGTGTGGACAGCAGCATCGTCCTCACAGCCGCCTCTGTGCAGAGCATGCCAGACTCGGAGGAGACCCGGCTCTACGGGGATGACGCTACGTACTTGGCTGATGGGGGCAGGAGGCAGCATCCCTACACGTCCAACGGGCCCACTTTCATGGAGACGGCGAGCTTTAAGAAGAAACGCTCCAAATCTGCAGACATCTGGCGGGAGGACAGCCTGGAATTCTCACTCTCCGATCTGAGCCAAGAACATTTAACAAGCAACGAAGAGATCTTGGGTTCCACCGAAGAGAAAGACTGCGAGGGGGCTCGGGGCATGGAACCCCGGGCGAGCCCCCGGCAGCTCAGCAGCTGTCAGCGTGCCAATTCTCTGGGCGACCTGTATGCTCAGAAACACTCGGGGGGGACGGCAAACGGGGGGCCCAGGAGCAAATTTGCAGGCTACTGTCGGAATCTGGTGTCTGATATTCCCGATCTTGCAAACCATAAGATGCCACCAGCTGCTGCCGAAGAGTCTCTTCCCTACAGTAATTACAACACACTCCCCTGTAGGAAGTCTCACTGTCTTTCTGAAGGTGCCACCAACCCACAGATTAGCCATAGCAACAGCATGCAAGGCAGAAGAGCAAAAACAACTCAGGTAAAGTGGCTGAAATCTGTTTCACTATTTTGGAAATGGTGCATGACTTCAAGTGCATGCTTTTGCTCCTGCAACGTTCCCATCTTTGAGTGCCTGGCGTCCGCTGCAGCTACTGCTGCTTCCCCCCGGGGATTCGCCTGAGCCCTGCTTCGCCCCTCTTCAGTTCAGTGCCTAGGGGTGGGATGAAGGGAAGAGTGTGCACGCGTGTGTGTGTTGGAGGGGGGTGATGTGGGTAGGAGTGAGAATAAAGCTGATAAGTTCATACTTGGGACCTGCTGCCTCTCCAGCTCAGCTCTCGAATAGCATCTCGCTTCTGCTGAGCCTCGTTCCTCTCCCCGGACAGATGGGCTCGGCGGGTTGTGCACTCTCGGAGTGTCTCTCCAGTGCCGCAGGTGGGAAGAGGGGTTAGTCGGAAGCTCCTTGGAGGAGTCATCTTTGATTCAGGGCGGGCTCTGGTCACTGGTCAGCTTCTCTCGGAGGTTGGCAGGCTTCCTGCCTTACCAGGAGCCATTTCAGTTTCCTGTTCCTTGCGATGCTGGCCAGCCCTGTCTCTGGAGGGAGGTGTAGCGGAAGGAATAACATGGGCGGCTTCCAGGTCCTACTTTGCAGCCAACTCGTTGTTTGACCTTGGGCAAACCCTGACTTCTAGTTGCTTCTCTGAAAAATGGGAGTGAAAGGGCTCAGCTCGCTTGCTCCGGGGTCTAGGGCAGGAGAGAGGTGGGTATGAAGACGTTTCTTTTAAAGATTTTTTTTTTTTTACAAGTGCCTTGCTGATGAAAAGAGGACTCATCACCCTAATTGGTAGTGATACTCCCAGGAGCCTAAGAGCCCGCCTCGCACTCCTGCGTGCCTTGGTCCTTTTCTGGTCCTGCTGTTCCCGGTCGCCGAGTTCCGGGCGTCCTGGCTGGTGTTGAGGATGGGTTCGTGGTTTAACAAGACAGTAAACCCATTTGCCTCGAAAGGCACGTCAGCCTCCAGGGTGACCGGCCGACAGCACCGTGGTCAGCGGGAAAGCGGCAGGTGCCCTCTGAGCTGACCAGGCAGGGGTGGTGCTGTTCCAGTGTGAGTCAGACAGGCATTTTGAGGTTTAGTTCTCTCAGAAAGGGGGTCTAAGTATAATGGGCAGATGGTGGGGAACCCAAGGAGGTGGCAGAGAAAATGGGCACTAGACTGTGTTCTTGCTGGAGAGCAGATTTTTAAAACTGCCCGAATCTCAGGTTTCTGACTTTATGTTGGAATTTTAAATTTTCCTGTATCAGTCATCAGGGAGGTCCTCAGTGTTTTTTGTTTCTTCTCCTACTCTAGCTTTCTGAATTAGAATAATTAAAACTTTCTGTATGTTCCTCCAAGTTTATATGGGTTAAAGGAGACCCCGTTTGACCTCTCCCCTCCTTTTCTTTCCAAAATTATGTTTGACTGTGATAAAAATACACATGACATTTACCATCTTGACCTTTTTGAAGTGTGTAGTTCATGTTCATACTGTTGGGCACCCATCACTATGTCCATCCCCAGAACTCTTTCCATCTTGAAAACCTGTTAAGCAACAACCTCTCATCCCCCTCCCCCAACACTCTCCCCACCCCCTGCCCCTGAAGCCCCATTTCTGTTTTCTGCCTCCATGAATTTGACTACTCTAGGGATCTCCCATAAGTGGAATCAGTTAATAGTGGTCTTCTTGTGGCTGGCTTCTTTCCTTTAGCATAATTTCCTCAGGGTTCATCCATGTTGTAGCCGGGATTTCCTTCCTTTTTAAGGCTGAAGAATATTCTAGCATGTGTGTGTTTGCTGTAGTTTTCTTTTATCCATTCATCTGTCGGAGGGCAAGTTGTGCAGATGATGTCCAAGCCAGGCATCGGGGCTCCACTCCTTCTCACCTGGGTGACTTTGAGCAAAAGAAGATGGAATGAAGTAACACAGTGCCGGATCCTTTGGCCGCAGCCGGTAGGGGAGGATTCGTTAGTCATTGGCTGTGTTCCTTTATTAGTGGTGGTGTAGGACTTAAGGGCCCAGGGTGGTTTGCTGTTTCTATCAAAGTCTTGTGTCTTAGAACAGTTGTTAAAAACGTTGACTCTGCAGTCAGAGGAGGTAAGCCTGAAGATGCATCTAGATGGACACCTGAATTTTTTGCCCTTCTCTTTTCGGGGGCGAGACTTACTGATGGGAATGATGGAATAACCCCGCTGTGGTCCTTCCGCCCACCCTGCGGCGGCTGCTCCTCACTGTCCATTTGATAAGTGGAGAGACCCGTGAGATAGAAGACGTGTCCTGTGACCTGAGAGGGGCTGAAGGCTCTGTCTTGAAGGCACGGCTGGAATGGCATTACAGGGCTGAAACGAAGAGAGGGGCTCCTTGCCTTCAGGATTCAGAGAAGGGTGCATTGATGCAGACAGTTGAGAAAGGAACATCACCTGTGTGATCTGTGACTGTCCCTCTTACCTGGAACAGTGCCACCTAGGACTTTTTTTTTTGAGTGGAGGGAGGAGCACAGGGAGAGAGAGACTCCATGCTAAGCACAGAGCCTGATGCGGGGCTCGATCCCACGACCCCGACATCATGACCTCAGCGGAAATCAAGAGTCAGACGCTTACCCTCCTGAGCTTTCCAGGTGCCCCACATTAGCTCACATTCTGTATGAGATCTAAGAGGGGTGCCTGGCTATATTCTGGCTCTCTAGCTCCATGTTGTGTCTCCCCCCCACCCCCGCCCCCGCCTGGGGACAACTGGACCTCTAGTTCAGCCTACCCCCCACGGATGGGGGTTTGAGTCACAGCTGACTACACCCAGAAGAGAGGAGCAGAGCAGTTTTCTCCTGCATAGCCGGTACCACTGTGAGCTCTCAAGTGTCATTGTTCTATGAAATTTCCATCTTTGGCTTGGCACCTTCTGAAATTGTTAATATATGGAAGTGAGATCATCTAAATGTGGTGTCTCAGAAAGTCACTGCCTCAGCAGCTTAATGTGATGCAGAGAGCAACGGACTCGCAGTCCGGAGGCGTCCATTTACATCCTGGCTGGCTCCTCCCTGACCGGTGACCTTGGGCGAGTCACTCCCATCTTGCGTGCCCCGAAGGCTCCTTCCTTCTCTGTCCGGGGCGAGGGACACCGCCTCTGACAAGCGCCCTTAGGGGAACCCGGCGGGCACCCAGCATGGACACCTGTTGCAGAGTCCATAGAATGAAAGGAAGAATTATTTTCGTATTGACTTTATATGTTGAGCAAGGATCTTTAATGACTTGAAACAAACCCCAGAATTATGCACAACACTCCCCATCTACCCACGCTTCCTAGTCTAAGTTTGGTGTGTTCATCCAACGCGATTTCTTGAGAACCCACTATGTTCCAAACAGTGTATTTTAAGAGGCAGTGGGTGTGGAAGCTTCTATGAAAAGAATTCCTTTTTTTTTTTTTTGTTCTTTTTGTTGTTGTTGTTGTTGGTAAAAGTTTCTGACCCGGGAGATCTCTTTGGCGAGCTTGGATCGGAGATATTAAAGTTCCCTCATCCTGCTCTGGTGATGTAGTTGATCTGTAACTGTCAGCAGTTTACTCCCCAGAAGAAGAGTTTCTGGAAGACATTTGGCCCCAGAGTGTGGTCTCTGAGCCCGGGATGAAATATGCTTTATCTGAAACAATGGGAACAACTTCATTGGATTTGAAAATGATCGAAAAAGAATCTTTGACCGTTTTTCCTTTTTTTGTTATTTGTTCAGTAGTTGGACGTCTTAACATGAGGCCCTGGAGCTCACATGTAGTTTTTAAAAAGTAACACCTGTTTTATGCCTACCACACGGCGAGTGCTGAGGAATTATTTAATTCAGTAGGTTTGAGTGTGTATGTGTGTGTGTGTGCGTGCGTGTGTGTGCGTGTGTGCTTGTGTGTGCATGCACACAACGTGCATGAAAATTTGTGTTAGGACTGTTTGGTATTCCTTTGTTGGAAGGGTTTATCTGTATTGCTTAAAGCAGAGTTTACTTGCATTGATTTCTGGAGAAAGACAAGAACAGATTGACCCTTAATTTGATTGGTCTTTTGGACTGAACTTGACTGTCTCCGATATTCCCATGGTCAACACTCAGAGCTGGGGCAGCCTGATATCACGTAAAGACGTTCTGAAATCCAGCAGAGCCAAGCTCGTCGGTCTGAGCCCTGTTTTCTGTTGGTTATGTAACCTGGATGGACCTCGGTGCCTCCTTAATGGGGCTGATGGGAGTTCCGCAAGGAAGTGAGTATGAAGCTCCTGGCACATTGTCTCTTGCACCTAGTAGAAGCTCAGTCGGTAATGGTTATGAGTTGTGATGGGAATAGCTTGGCTTCCTATTTCAGAGCTCAGCCCTCCTGTGTCTCAGACTTCCAGTGGGTGAGATGGAAAGAGAAAACTGCCAACTGATGGAGCGTCTTGGAGCCAGGCTGTGTGTTTCAAAGGGAAGCTTTGGCTTGGGGCCATTGTGCAGGACTTGGGAGGAGAGCTTCATTCATCCACTTAGGAGATGGAAGAGTGGCAGCTCTTACCAAAAACTTTTCAAGGACCCACAGCCTTAAGATAGCGAGGGATCCCCTGCTCGGTGCCCCTTGTGGAGATGGGACACTGGTGATGAGTTTGTGTGTTTGTGCAATTTCTGATCACCTCTGTGTTCCCAGAAATCTTCACACCATCGCGGATGGAGTCAGAACGAGGTAAGGCAGAGCTCTCCATCTATTTCTGACCCCGTGGGCCACTGACAGATTCTTTTTAGCCTGATTTCCAGCTCACAGATCACCCCTATGTCCAGCCCCCTCACTTTGCAGGGGAGGAAATATTTCTACAGTCCTCCGCTCTACCAACTGAGCTATCAAAGGCTCCACTAGGAAATATATCTAAAGAGATGAGGCTACCAGGTCTCGCAACTAGATTAAAATCTAGGTCTCCTGACTCACTGACCAGGGTCATTCTTCAGAAGCCCACACCCCCACACCATTACTTCCTCCTCATTCCCGAACAGATTCCAACTTACGTGTCCTCAGATTTTAAGATCAAATTCCTCAGTTCTGGGGCAGAAGTGAAAAAGGGTGATTGACTGAAAAGAACGTAGGAATGTCCACGCCGTAGCCCGAATACAGTGGTTCATGAGAGAGGTGTCCACGGCAGGGTTCAGAAGAAAGGCTTGCTTTCTTGTTTGGAAAGACAAGTCCTAGATCCATGATTTCAGCAACAAAGGGGCATGCAGTGTTCTTGGAAGAAGCTCTTGAGTTCCTAGCAAAACTGTATTGGTTTTTATAAAATTTTGTTTTGCTTTACAGTTAGCTTAAATGGCTCAGGAATAAGTATGTTCCCCAAGCTGAAAACCGACATCAGCATCCAAGAGATTCTTAACCTTTGGTCACAGACTCCTTTGAGAGTTGGATGAAAAATTTGGACCCTTTTCTTAGATAAACACATGGACCACCCTTCTTCATTCAATATCAGGGGCTCCATGGGTTCCCCAAAGTCCATCTAGAAGCTTCTGGTTAATAACCCCAGGTTAATTCTTCGTGAAACAATATACTTTCATATAAAATTTATTTAAAAAAAAACCCTCTTCCTTCCTTCTCTTCAGACCATTTGATGCTTCTTTTTTCCTTTTCCCTTGATCTTCCTTTTTCTGGCATCTAAGTTAAGCAATGAGATAGTGTTTTGAAAGCAAGCCCATCCATTTTCAGCAGGAGTATCTGCCTCTTTGCCAAGATCTTCTTTTGGGGAGTGAGAGGGTGAGTAGGTAGTTGGGGGGTGGCTGTGTTGTTAGTTTCAGACCTCTTTCTACTTGTAAAAAGTACGGTGGACTCCAAAGGGCTTCTGTTTATGGGGCTTCTAGCTATAAATAGTTACCACACAAGAAATTGAAACAGGAAAGCAAAAAAAACCCAAAAAACAAAACAAAACAAAACCCCCAAAAACAAAACCAAAAGGAAACCACTTGTTGATTCATTTTTAAAAGAGAACCAATAAACCCATTATGTGTCCACAGAAATGACTTTTTATTTTTATTTATTTATTTTTAAAGATTTTATTTATTTATTTGACAGGCAGAGATCACAGGTACGCAGAGAGAAAGGAGGAAGCAGGCTGCCTGCTGAGCAGAGAGCCCGATGCGGGGCTCAATCCCAGGACCCTGAGATCATGACCTGAGCCGAAGGCAGAGGCTTTAACCCACTGAGGCGCCCCAGAAATGACTTTTTATTTAAATCTTTTTATTTTCTAAAATTTAAAAAATTAGGAGAGAGGTGTTAATTTATATTTGACAAATCTCTACAATTTCTGGCAAACAAGAGACCCTAGAGTCTCCTCTCTGCTTCCTTCACTCTCTTGTGGTTGTGTTGGTTGGCCTTGGGGGGGGGGGGGATGTGGCCTTGCCCAGGTAGCTGGAAAAGGCAGGGCGTGATAGCCCCCCCCTGAAATTACCTGAGGATCCCTGGTCCACACTTCGAGCTGCCCATTGAGGCTAATATAGGCTGGGGAAGTTTAGGCCTTCAAAATTCCCATTTTTAGTTTGGTGCTTGAAGAGGGGGAACGTCTGTGTTCCTTGATGAAACTGCTGGTTTCTTAGCAGCACTGAGGAGGAAGAAGAGCTGGAATTGGGAGCTTAGAGCCCTTCCAGAAGCCTGCTATGAAGGCCTAAGAGGGCCTCCATGGAGCCCAAGGTAGAACTTAGGAAACAGGCTTGTCATCGTCATAAGGATGCAGTTTACTTTGGATGACTGTTGGCAGATTATCTAATGCAGCCCGCAGGATAGCCCGTCCTGTCTTTCTTTTTCTAGTTAAAAAAAAAAAGTTAAAGAAAACACTTTATATTAACTCTGGTCATGTCCGTAAATGACATAATAAAACCGGATTGCTTGAAGATTGCAAAGTTCAGCTTGACAAGTAGGGCTCACTTCTCAGCTCAACCGTAGCTGAGCTTGAGCTGAGCCGGGAGATGAGCAAACCTTTAAATCAAACTCAGATGTAATCCATGAGGAACCATTGTCCTTGTTTGGAGGTTATGGTGGAAAATGAACAGCAGTTTAATCATGGAAAGGTGGGTTTATTTTTATTTATTTGTTTATTTATTTATATTTACTAAGATTTTATTTATTCATTAGAGAGAGTGTGCATTTGCGTGCGCATGCGCACACACAAGTGGGGGGGGTGGGGCAGAGGACGGGGGACAACAGGGAGCCCGATGTGGGCTCCATCCCAGGACCCCAGGATCATGACCTGAGCCGAGGGCAGACCCTTAACTGACTGAGCCACCAAGGCGCCCTGCAAAGGTGGGTTTATTTTTCTGAAGTGTCTTGCCTACTCCACGCCAGATACTGTTTGTAGTGCTTTGGGATGTGCCAACAGGAAAAGGTCCCTGAGCTCATGGAGCTAGTTTGGGGTGAAATGGGGACATGTAGGCAGAAAATAGCATAATAAGCGCTCGACATGCTATGGAGAAAAGAGGAGGGCAGGGCAGACAAGGCAAAGGGGGGGGG